>QLPC01000751.1:0-10694 GCA_003314055.1 Lactifluus hygrophoroides | reverse complement strand
ACCATAGAGTATATAAATCCTCCTATGGGAGTGGGACGAACCCCATCTCCTACAGAGTAATTCAATCCTCTGTTCTCTCTACTCTCAGCACTGCGCTGTCCATTAGAAACTTTTCATCGCTGCACTTCATCACTTCCTTCTCCTCGTTCGACATGTTATTGATCATACCAATGATTTCGGATGGTCCAGAGACAATCGTTTCCTCATTGCTCTGGGTCTCTTCCTCTTCCTGTTCCTTCGTTTCTACTTCGGTGGTTCTGATGGTTGCTGGCTTGGTATATGGTTTCTTGGGTTTGGTAGGACAGTTTCGAGAAACGTGTCCCTTCTTCGCGCAACGGAAGCATTCTCCCGCTTTGAATCTTCGTTCCTTTTCTTCGTCTGTGAGGGCGGCATTGATTCGGTCAACGTCCATGGGGATGACTTGGTTGTTGGAACGTTTTTGGTTTCCTTGGCGTCCTTGCATTCCTAGGTTTTGGCGCCATTGATTTTCGGTCTTCCCTTGGAAGGTTTTCCCTTTTGGGGTCCATTTCCTCTTCCATTTGGGACGTAATGCTCTCAGGCGGTGCCACACGTTGTTTTGGTTTTGGACCGCCATCATCCATGTGTTCCAGTCGGTAGGCGCGTCCATAGTGACGACGTGTTGTACCATAGACCACGGGAGTCTGTTTATGAATAGATCTAGGGTTCCTTGTTCATTTAGGCCATACCCTGCATCGTGTGCCATGGTTTTGAACTTTGATATGTATTCATCCAGTTTCCCGGATTCCATGTGGAGATCGTGGAGTTGTTCGGCGGCAAATTGTCTGGCTCCCGTGTCGGTAAATGCTATCGTGAATTTCTGGAGGAATTCGGTCCACCAGGCGGTGTCATCGACTGGTCTTTGGACGTGTCCCGTGATTGGGTCGTCTGGGGCAGTAAGGGTATCGATCCATTCGTAAATTTCTTGGGTGAAGGCTTCGACCGCCTTTCCTTTCATATATGTGAGAGCATAGAGGACACGTTGGAGGGGGGTGCTGGCTATGTAGTTTCCCGTGTTCAGGGCGAAGAGGAGTTTTATTTCTCTGATGAACGATAGGGAGTCTTTTCTATTTCCGTCGAATGTGGTGGGTGCTGCTCCTATGAGTGGTCCAGTTCTGAATGGGGCCGCATTTTGGTTGCCTTGTCCCCCTTGTTGTTGTTGTTGTTGTTGCACTTGTTGCTGGTGTTGTTGTTGGACGTTCTGTTGTTGTTGTAGTTGGGCTGCTGCTGCATTGGCGACTGCCTGTGCTTGTGCCAAATTCTGGGCGGCTAGGTTCTGTACCCCTTGGGCTGTTACTTGTGCCATGACTGCGTCGATGTTTTGTTGGGGTGTCTGGGTTCCGGTTGGTATTTGTTCGATGAGGATGTCTGGGGGTAATGGAATCTGGGTTGGTTCTGGTAGTGGGTCGTGGTATTCGAGGAGTTCTTCCGGTGCGTCAACTGCGATAGGTTCTGCTTCTTCGGTTGTGTCGGAGGTGAGTTCTTCTCCTTCGGAGATGTGTCCTAGTTCTAGTTCTTGTTCGTGTTCTTTGGTGTATACCAGTCGTTCGGATGTACACAATGACCCGTTGATGAAGAAAAGTGGGTACCACTTGTGGTCAGAAAATTTGACAGGTAGGGCTTTTCGTCCGGGTGGGAAGAGCCAATATCCCCAACCTTGGTTGTCTTGTCTCCAAAATACGTTTGGTCCTCGAAAGGTTTGGTCGAGGTCGTTCTTTATTCTTCGTGTTACGTTGAAGAAGTCTTCAGGGTATTGTGGTCCTTCAGGTACGTCAAATTGTCCTGGTACACTGGGTAATCGTTGTCTGCCCTTTCCTTTGATGCGGCTACTACTTGCTTCTGCCAGAATGGAGATTAGTCCTTATGTTAGGGTAGGACGTTCCCTTCTGTACGACTTGTACTTCTGTGGTGGACAGAGGCAAGTTATCGTTTGGTGCTCAAGTTTAAGAGCAAGAGTTTGGGTGGTTCACAAGATAAAGGAGGGACTGGAATGCAGGCACCCAGTAAAGGAGTTCGAGTTACAAGTCCTGTTTATTGAGAAGGACTAATCTGTAGAACAAGGTAGTATCCTACGAGTATATATAGCTATTGGTACAATGATGTCATCGGAGCGTAATGGAGTCAGTGGAGCCAAGTGAGGTCATCAGTGGAGTCTCTCAGTAATGGTGCGTCATAGTGGAGTTCATGATATCATGATGATGAGGGAGGCTGTGCGGTAAGTGGAGTAGTCATGGGGTCAAGTGGAAGGGGAGGGTGCACAGTCAGAAGAAAAGAAAATAAGTCCAATACGTATCGTAACAAATGTGGCTAATGTTTCTGAGCGATGACCCTGATTGGTAGTCTCACACCTTAAGAGATTGGGACTATAATAAACTACATTCAAAAAAAAAAAAAGATCCTCGTTTACACCGAGCGACGTAAAAGTGAGCGCTATGTTGTATTGTCATAATAAGGTGTCACGAAACCGGATGCTTCCTTTCTGGCAGCATTGTGGCCGCTTCTTCAAAGTCCTGCAAGCCTTCTCTCCTTGCCAGTGACACGCATTGCAGAAAGGACAAAGCACGGTCATCTGACCGAGACGATGTCGAGGAGGAATAATGGTCCGGCCGGCCGATGTGTTGAAAGGATTGATCTCAGTCTTTGGGGCAGAAAGACTGTATATATTGTATCTACCTGAAAGGATTGATCTAAGTAGGTACAAGTCAATGATAAGGAAATAGTGAGTAAACGAGCGGTACTGACCTCAGTCTTTGGGGCAGAAAGACTGAGGGATTGTGTAGCGAGAGTATCGTACTATAAGTGAGAGGCTAGTGTCCTAGAAGGACGGAGAAACAAATTCTTAGTGTCCTGAGTTAGAAAACGCGTACTACTGATAAGGTCTAAGAGATATAAGTCCGTAAGTATTAGTCCGGGACCGCCGGGCCGGCTCGAGCCATTGCCGGCTGGCGCGTCATTTGCAGCTGCGCCTCCAACACGCCCCCTCAGCCCTGACGATGGATGCCCATAGAGGCTGCAAATCGCTCGTGCTTTTCGTGGACAAGCCCTTTTGTCAACACATCAGCAACCTGGTCGTTTGTGGGGATATACTGAAGCTGGATCGACTTCAATTCACACTGCTGGCGCAAATAGTGGTGTCAAATTTCGATGTGCTTCGTCCGGTCATGAAACTCAGGATTTCGGGCGATCGTGATGGCTGATTGGTTATCGATAAGGAGGGTGACTGGTGAGTCATTTTCAGGCTGCATAGAGACTTCATTGATGAGCCTCTGTAGCCACACAGCTTCTTTCGCTGCGTGAGCGCCTGCGATGTACTCGGCTTCTGTGCTCGACAGCGCAACAGACGACTGCTTCTTTGAGCTCCAGCTCACTGCTCCACCTGCCAACATGAAGACATAGCCTGAGGTCGACTTGCGATCGTTTACATCGCTTGCCCAGTCGGCGTCGACATAGCCGTGCAACATGCAGCCACCTGGGGTTCCTTGCTGGAAGATGAGTTGACGGTCGCTAGTGGCTCGGAGGTAGCAGAGTACATGGTTGAGCGTGCGCTGGTGCTCGTCGCCTGGGCTCGCGGCATGTCGTCCGAGCGCTCCGATGGCATATGTGAGGTCTGGATGCGTGCTGAGCATGGGGTACATCAGCGCGCCGATGGCACGCTGATACAACTTGACGTCGATTTGGGGCGAGGTGAGTTTGGTTAGATGTTCGTTTGTCAGTACGGGTGTGCTGATGGGACGAGCGTTGGACATGCCGAAGCGCTCGAGGATGTCCTCAATATATTTCTCCTGTGACAGCGTGATCCAGCCGGCCTTGCGGTTGCGAGTGACGTGCGTGCCCAGGATCCATGTGATCTCACCCATATCTGACATCTGATAGAACTTCTTTAGCATCTCCTTATCCTGGTGGAGCGCTTCAGTGGAGTTGGTGACTAGAGTGATATCATCGACGTAAAGCGCGATGATCGAGTGCTCGGCGCCGCTGCGGCGGACGAAGACTGCGTGGTCAGTGTCGGTGCGTTTATAGTTCATCAATTCTAACTTGGATCTGATGTCTTCATACCAGATGCGTCCTCCTTGCTTTGTGCCGTAGACTGCTTTGTCGAGCTTCAAGACCATGCTATCAGGGACTTCAAAACCAGGAGGGGGCTCCATAAATATCTCCTCCTTGAGCTCTGCATTGAGGTAAGCGGACTTGACATCCATCTGATGCATTTCTAGGTCGTGTTCAGCTGCAAGTGCGAAGATGGCACGTAACGAGGCGAATTTCACGATGGGCGCAAATGTTTCATCATAATCGATGCCCTCGATTTGGGTGAAGCCTTGTGCGACGAGGCGAGCTTTATACTTCAAGATCTCACCATCGGGTCCGCATTTTATGCAGAATACCCACTTGCTGCCCACTACTTTGCGGTTTTCAGGGCGCGGCACAATTTTATAAATGTTCATGTTGTCGAACATGCGTTTCTTGTCTTGGCAAGCGGTTTCCCATTCGGCGGCGTCGGGTCTGCGCATGGCCTCGGCATATGATCGCGGATCGCTTGAGGCGTTGGCCTGCGCCACGCTGGTATGCTCGGCTGGATGCTTTTGCGTTCCATACGAGCTTACAGAGTAGCGAGGGTCGTCGTCTCGGGTTGGTGCGCGCGTTGTGCGTCTGGGACGTGAGACGGCAATCGGGATCGGTGCTGGAGCTGGCTCTGGCTCTGGCTCTTTGGTAAGTAGTTTTTCCACCTCCATTTCACTTTCTGATGGTTTTTCGAATGGTTCGCCAGGTGTGGTTGGTGGCAGCGTCCCTTCTGATGCGCCCCCTTCGTCTGCGTTGTCCCCATCGTCGTTGGCTTCGATGATGATATGCTCGTTTGTCCCCCCCTCAGCAAAGATGACGTCGCGGGACTCGTAGAAGCGTTTGGACAGGCGGTGAACAAGCAGATAGGCCTTGCGTTGCTTTGCAAAGCCTAGGAAGGTACACTTCAGGGATCTGGCAGCTAACTTGCTGCAATATTTTTCAGGAATGTGCATGAAGACATGTGAGCCGAAGATTCGGATATTCGAAACGTCAGGTTTGTTGCCGCTCCATGCCTCCTCGGGAGTCATGTTGTCGAGGGCACGCGTTGGCGTTATATTGTGGATCAAGGCTGCATATTCAAGTGCGTTGTACCAATACGACTCGGGGAGCTCAGCATCGGAGAGCATCGCGCGCACCTTGTCAAGGAGGGTGCGATTCATGCGTTCGGCGACACCATTGTGTTGTGGGGTGTCGGGTGTCGTCATTTCATGCTTGATACCCTTTTCCTCTAGGTACTTGCGAAGTCCCCCTGCTGTATATTCGCCCCCTCCATTGGTGCGGAATATTTTCGTGCGTTGACCGGTTTCGACTTTGGTCTTTGCAACGAACGCCTTCAAATGTGATGTGACGTCCGATTTCTTGCGCAAACCCCCAACGAAAACCTTGCGCGATTTGTCGTCAACCCAGGTAACGAAGTATTCGAAACCTTGGCGCGATCTTGTGGAGATCTTGCCACATAGATCGGAGTGGACGCGGCCGAGGACGGTATCGGCGCGCGTCTCCGTTATCTTTTGGATTTCGGTTCGCGTTTGCTTGCCTTTGAGGCAGGGCACACAGTTATTGGTATGTTTTGTTCCCCCCTCGATTTCCATGCCGCTGACCATGCCTTTTTTGACCATGCGTAGGATAGCATCAGTGTTAAGATGTCCGAGCCGGCGGTGCCAGGTGTTTAGGTCAGCTTTCAAAGTGGAGCTGTGAGCTGCAAGTAGCGCTGCGTTGGGAGGTGGCACATCATCCCCCTCATCGGGGAATGACTCTGCGATTGAGATGTGAGCCGAGGCAGTGGTGATGGTATGTGCGTCCATGATGTAGAGATTGTTGCCACGGAGCTGACCTTCACATGTAGGGTGTTCATGCTGATCGATAATGCTGCAGCCTTCCCCTTTGAAGCGGATGTCGGCGCCAAAGCGAGCGAGTTGCGAAACAGATAGAAGATTGCCGTGGAGATCAGGGACGAAGAGGACATCCTGGAGGACGACATCATTCCACTGTCCGTTCGCACACATTCGGACATGGATGCGCCCGATGCCTGTTGCATGGATCAAGCTATTATCACCCAGGATGACATTTGTAGGCGATGTAAGCGTGCTGAAGTGCTGGAACCAGCTGCGTTTCGAACACATGTGGCGCGAGGCACCGGAATCAATAAGCCACAACCTGTGAAGGTTGGGTGTGGACTCGGATGTAACGTGGAAGAGCTGGATGATCTCCTCATGGGTAGGAGAGGCGACGGCTATATTTGCTGTTGCATTGGTGTTCATGTTGGCAGGTCCAGCGTTGGGAGCGGAGGGTGTGGCAGCTGCTGCCTTGGCCTCCTGCTCCTTCTTCAACTTTCGGCATTTGCTCGTGTCATGTCCGCGGATTTTGCAGTGAGTGCAATGCTTTTTCTGCTTCTCCTCTGACACCTTTCCCTTCCCCTTTCCTTTCTTAGCTGCCTTTGCGAAGTAGGCTGTGACGCCCACTCTGGAGTCATGAACGCGCCACTGTTCATCAAGGATGACTTGTGATTTGACATGTTCAGCGGTGAGGTCATTTGGGCTTTTATTGGATAGGATGGTCTTTAGAGTGGAAAGGGAGGATGGTAAGGATGAGATGATTGCGAATGCGATGAGCTTATCGGCGAGGGTGAGACCAAGAGCAGTGATGGTGCGGGCAGCGTGGATGAGGGTATTGATCTGTGTCTCAAGGGGTTCGGTATCCGAGAGGGTGCTTCGGAATACCTTGTCCATGAGGTGAATTATTCCCTGTTCGCCTTTTCCCTCATATCGTTCTGATAGTCTGTCCCAGCATTGTTTAGCAGTGGTGGCATCTAGGACTGTGTTGAGGGGCTCATCCTTCAAGGTTAATGTTATCTGCAGGTGTGCGTCACAATCTCGGAAGGACCATTCAGTGCGGCCAGCAGGGTTTGAGGCATCAGGTTGGGTTTCAGTGCCTGAGGTGATTGCCCATAGATCTCGGATGTCGAGGACCGATTGGACCTGAAATTTCCAAGGTGCGAAGTTACTCCCATCATCCTCAAGGTGGGGGATGTTGTAGAGGTAAGGGTTTCCTCTGGAGGGAGGTAGAGACAATGTCGCGGCCCCTGCGGAAGAGGCGTTGCCTCCTGGAGGAGGGGACGTTGCTGTGCTCATTGTTTAGCGCGTTTGTCTGGAAGTTTTTTCGGTGTCTTGGTTGGCTTTAGAGACAACCAGGTCTCATAATCTGAAAGGATTGATCTCAGTCTTTGGGGCAGAAAGACTGTATATATTGTATCTACCTGAAAGGATTGATCTAAGTAGGTACAAGTCAATGATAAGGAAATAGTGAGTAAACGAGCAGTACTGACCTCAGTCTTTGGGGCAGAAAGACTGAGGGATTGTGTAGCGAGAGTATCGTACTATAAGTGAGAGGCTAGTGTCCTAGAAGGACGGAGAAACAAATTCATAGTGTCCTGAGTTAGAAAACGCGTACTACTGATAAGGTCTAAGAGATATAAGTCCGTAAGTATTAGTCCGGGACCGCCAGGCCGGCTCAAGCCATCGCCGGCTGGTGCATCGTTTGCGGCTGCGCCTCCAACATGTGTGATGTGAACGGTCTAATAAATGTAAAGACGCAGTCGTGCCCGTGAAAGAAAAAGGGGCTCGCCACCCGTGCATGTGCTGGTTGACGGTTACGGCCATGATTTCGGGTCGTCTGCAAAAGAGAGAGGTAAGAAGGATGCACAGATTGTTAAAGAAAGATGGCTGCTCACAGTGGGAGCGACTGTCGATCGTCGGTCACAAAGACGAACATTGGTCACGCCCAACATCCTTGACGGCGCATGCATCGAGATGGGAGAGTGAGTTGAACGATGGCGCAAACCCGTCGTGGCAGATGGTGACCTCCATGTTGTGGAGACAGAGGCCGCTTGTGGCAATCGTGGACGGAGGGTGACCGAACGGACTGAGGAAGGGAGACGAGGAATAGATGATGCCGAAGAGGAACACTGTTGTACAGGTGCTGTTGTGACAGAAAACGCACGTTCGGCAGCATGTTCGCGAGAGGACGTATGTTGGACAGACTGCCCACCGTGTGCACTGTTACATCCACACTGTCACACATGCAACGGTGAACGAGGACAGGGTACGAAAGAAGGAGAGGATGTATCAGGCACGAATGTGAACGACGAAGGCACTTGCGTGTGCGAGAGAGAAGAAGTACTGGGATGGGCCTCAATCGCCACCGAAAACCGAGAGAGGAAAGCGAGCACAATCAATCGCAGCACAACACCGTCTTCCCGTATAATATAGTTAGATAGATGGATGGATTCACAGTCTTGGAGCTTTTGCAAAGCTTCTGGAATCCTATTTCATTTTCTAGATCATTCGATTCCTGCTCCTTACTCCTTTTTCTGTACAGGAAGGTGGCGTCCTATCCACAGATGTGAGGAAAGCAGTAGATGCTCACTTTAAACGATCTGCAGCCAAATTTAAACACCAATTTGGAAGGGATCAAGCTGACATTAACTGAAATTTCAGCCACCATAGTATCAGTTATGTTTATGGAGAACTTCTGCAATGATTTGCAGCCTTTACTTGCCAGAAGGCCCAGAACATCGCACACTCAGAGACGTATAAGTAGCTGGTGGGGAAAAAGATCACAGAGTTCCCCATCCTCAATTCCTCATAGACTCAATGCGTATCATTGACATGTCCGAGCACAACTCAGCATCCATCTCTCCCTCTGTCATGGAGACCATGGATTTTGACAATGATGGCAGGTGGGACGATTATGAGCAGACCGGTCCTGCCATCCACACTCCCTCTGCTGTCAGGGACACTGTCGTCAAAAGATACCATATCAAATGGGTCAATCTCTCCGTGCCCAAGAATAATTATTACCCCAAGAACCACTTAGTGGCCACTGTGATGTTCTCCACACCCCAGTTTTTCAGCAAAGACACATATTTGTCTGCCCGAATTTCTATGGAGATAGGCCCCCAAAATAAAGTTGTTGAGATCGTCGGGCAGGAGGTGCATAGTACTCACATTTCTATATCGGTTTGAATCTGATTTGTATTTTCTCAACTAGGGCTCATCAGTATTCCCACATATTTCTTTTCAGGACTTGCCACGACTTGTGCAAGCTTGTACAAGCTAGAAAAGTCTGCAAGTTGCAAGGCTGACCAGCTATGTCAAATTTCCTGCAAGTTTGGCACAATTTTTCTCAAACAAGTGCTGGCAAGATCACAAGTTGAACAAGTTGAGGCATATAGTCATCAGTGTTTTTATAGAAAGCTCTAATTGCATTAAAAACTACATTACAACATAACTACATTACAGTATGACTACACTTGGTGCCAGTAACAGAGAGCCTGTTGTCACATCGCGTCGCTGCATTGTGGTGTCGCCGTGCCACCACGTTGCTGTGTCGTCATGTCGTGGTCGCGTCACCCCATTGTGGTGTTGTAGTGTCGTCGCATCGTCGTGCCATCGTGCCGTCGTGCCGCTGTGTCGCCGTGTCACGCTGTCTCAATGTTCTATGGACTGTTCTTTTCTTCTCAGACACGTTGCAACCCTCGCATCCAGAGGGCTTCTGTTCTTACTCATGCCGATGGACTTCTGACCCCGTTCTTACTATGGTACTTACTATACGGACTTCTTATCGCTCAGTAAGGGCTCTAGGCCCTCTATCTTCATACCCCACACTCTGGACTATGACGCGTACCCCATCTTCTGACTTGACGGCCATATGGGCCCTTGTACTATACTGGATACGGATATCTGACTTGACTCGAACCTGGATCATGGGACAGGCCTATGGAAGGCAGTGGAACGTACTGGAAGGGCCTCAGGAGCGCCAGTGGACATACTGTAGACTACTTAAGGACTTGTGACGTCTCTAGGTAGCCTTAGGTCTGTTCTCCTCGTGGATATACTTTCTAAGTCATCCCTCTTATTGTGTGAACCCTTGCTCCTCAAGCTTATTGCTTGACCTTGCTTGGAACAGACCAAGACAAGTCAGAGGACGTATCGAGTCCTTGCTAGACTTGTGGACACGCTTAGGACTTAGGCGTGACACGCCGCATCACCGCATCGTGGCGTTGTGGTATCGTGGCGTTGCCGCGTCGTAGTGTGGTCACGTTGTGGTGTCGCCATGCTGTCATATCACTGTGTCGCTGCGTTTGTGTCATGGTGTCGTGGTGTCGCAGTGTCATGGTGTTGTAGTGTCGTCGCGTTGCGGTGCCATCATGTCGCCATGTTGCTGTGTCGTGGTGTCGTCACATCGTGGTGTCGCCGCATCGCCATGTTGTCGTCATGTTGTCGTGTCATCGCATCGCCATGTTGTCGTCGCGTTGTGGTGTCGCCGTGTCGCCATGTCGTCGTCGCGTCACTGTGTCGCTGCATCACCCTGTCATCATCGCATCACCACAGCAGAATGCTGCAGAGGTGGGGGGGGAGGGTGAGCACTAGCTGTGCCGCCGCAATGTCAGCGGCGGTGAGGGAATGGTGGGTGCAACCACGATATGAAATAAATACTGCAAAAAACAAAAAGTCAGTTGAATAAAGACTAAAAAATCAACTTACCTTTGATGAAGTGCAGCGAATAAAAGTTGTTTGAACAGCGCAAAGCTGAGAGTAGAAGAGAACAGAGTAGTA
>QLPC01000749.1:0-17033 GCA_003314055.1 Lactifluus hygrophoroides | reverse complement strand
GTGCTACAGCGCGCCTGACTTCACAGGCCTTGTGAACGTGGACGTACAGTATTGTGAATCTGTATCTAAAGATTTAGTTTTAACAACCCTTACCTTTCTCCGACCGAGAACTATTTCTAGGGCTGCACACCGTCCATTTGACGGGTACGACTCAGTGAACGGCATCTCTCCAAGTCGTGCAAAGAAGAGGTGGTCCCCCTGACACCCGATTGCAACTTAGAAAAATTTCTCGTGCAGTGACCAGCATGGCAACGTATGCTCAAGGTTGCCAGGATGCTTCGACGATGAATCTACGTGCGACGTCACAGTCGAGTAGTGTATGGGTTAACGGTGTACCATATAACCTGCCTAGTATAAATACAGTAAAATACTAGTGGCCCCACTGGCACTCGCTGCTGAGTCCTATCATGTGTACACTTACCGTGACTCCTTGCAATTGCACAGCCCCTCAGGCCTCAGGTGCCGGTCTCAGGAGCAGCTTTTTACCAGCAATCAGTTTCCGCTCAGCTCCTCCCGACCTCTCCGAAGCGACTTATTCATTTATGTTGTATGCCTCGGTGGAACCTATCCAGCCAGTTTACATCTCACACGCCAATCCTTCGACTCCGACTAGACGTTTATGAGTGCTTCATCTTCGCACAGCCTCTCGGGAACAGCCTCTTCATTGACTATACTTTTCCGGTTAATGCCATTCTGGCCACCGCAGAATAAAAGTGAACGTGCCAGGTGAACGGCGGTGTGTTCGTTTTTCCGCTATGGAATTTTCAAGTCCTCCCTTATTCCTTTCCAGGCTGGACGACCTTTGGAGAGAAGGAAGTACTATACTCGGAGACTCGGGCAATGCTCATACTAGCACGTGGGCTTTTCGACTCGGACTCGGAACACCATTCGCCATCTGTTCAGCTTTCCTCCCGAAGCTACCCACTTACTCCAGCCAACTTGCATTTTTCATGTTCCAAGGTTCACAAACCTGAGCTCCTACTGCTCACCCTCGCATAATCTCATGGCACTGTGGCTGGCACACACTGTTTACCAGTGTCGTGCCTGATTGCGAATGACGAAAAATATGCTGTGATGGCATCAGCCTGACGTACAGGAGCATCTTTCAATTCTCTGCTGATATTCTACAAGTTGTGGGAATTGCTTTATTGTCGTTGTATTGTGGTGCTGTAAGGTGACTCTGTGCTACTAACTGCAACCACACTCGGCAGCCTGAGGATGGCCCTGCGAAGGAAGACGAGCAGGACAAGGATTTGTGGTGTGGAAATAGATTGCACGCATTGTAGAAGACCACATAAACTCGCCGTGCCCTTGATTCCAGCTTGTCGTCCCGCCACGCACTGTATGCTGCGCTCCCACCATCCCTCCAGAATTCCACCATGTTGAAGACCACGTGCCGCACGTCACCGTGAGAGGACGCCCTTAAGTTACAATCTCCATTTTGAGTGAGGATTGGCAGAGTGAGACTCGCACGACCTGGTAATGGGCTGTGGGAGCTCTCTGCGGGAGAGGTGGAGGGGTACGAACCAGGAAAGGAAGAGGAAGATGCTTGACGAGCAGACGTCGAGAGGGAGTTGCAAGCACTTGCTACTGTTCAGGTGCAAGAAGACGTGGGGTGCCGTCAATGATGACCCATTCACCGTGACAGTTTGTGTCGATTCTTTCATTACGAGTCCTGATTAATATAGCAGACACATTCCCATTGCTCGTGATACCGCTGCCAGGGTACCCAATAATGTTACGATTCTTCGCGTACCTATAGATGATCAATCTTGCTATTTCGCCATTTTACATACAGCTTATCCTCGAAGCATATCTCCGAAACCCCCGAGAGACGTCCTCACGCCTACCCATCCGCATAGCTTGCCAGTTGCCTTTCTGACAGAGAACTATGGTGACAGGGCCGCCAGTCAACGGTGGCTTTCTTGCCATGTGCGCTGGTGTGCTGAGAAATAATGCCGCCTAGCGTTATGCGCTTTCCCTGACCTCCCTTGCATCCTCTTCAGATTCAGATGGAAAGGGACACGGGACTGTAGCAGTGACTCACGTGAACGAGCGCGCAGCTCATATCAGGGTGTATCACGTGCACGTTCGGGTTTGGGTTCCAGCAGACCCAGTCGGCTCCAGGTACTGAGATCCCCGCTACTAGTACGCTCTCAATCGCAGCAATCCTTTGTTGTGCGAGGTGGTGCCTCTGGATCATTGCCTCGCACGTCCGCCAGTTGTTCATCTGCGGGGCTTATCCTCTGCCTACACACGCTCCTCGTGTCCTCACACATGTACACCCATCCCCGAGTACGCCCTAACTTTATTTCATCTCAATCCCGTGATTGATACTCATAAGGGTTCGCTTGCTAGAAATGTCCAACACACACAGCGCTTGGCGAACTTCATCACTGATTCACAATATATGCAGTACACAGAACTCGCGGGAGAGAATGAGTAGGTTGAAGAAGTGCTTGGCCGCCTTGGCAGCTAAATTATGCACAGCGCTGTGATACCCGTAACTTATAGGGCCGCTTAGCTGGTAACCGGTGTTTGTTTGGATGCCACAAATAGGGCGGTTCCAATAATAGTAAGCGTCTGACCGACTCGATCACAGTCATCCATCGATCGATGCAACTCCAACTTCAATTTACATCAAGCCGCAGCGTTTGTGTCTAATTCACCGTCAAGCGAGTTATATGATTTTGTGATCTCCTGTGCCGGTCGTAACCTAGCCGAACTCGTCTGCTCCCGCTCTCGCCGTACCTTGTATTGTGCTTGATTATGTGGATGAGGCCCAAGCAATACCAGTGCAACGCCCGTGGTAGCGCCTCGTATTCTTGCTATAAAATCTCCCCGAATGGGAGATGGCCAGACTCATTCCTCTTCACGACACTTCTCAGCCAATCTCTTTTCAGTCAGAGCCTGGTGCTACCTGAACAACTGTTTTTTTCCTTCTCTAAGATAGCCTTCATCCCAAATCATACAATGGTCCGACTATTCACTGTCCTCGTGGCACTGCTTGGGGTGTCTGTTGCCTCCGCGTTCCCTTTGGAAAGGCGCATCTCGCAGACAATTTCAGATTCAACCCAGAAGTGGGTACAAGCTTGCGTAGGCATCTTCTCTCTTCCTTCTTCATCGTAGGAATCCTTATGCGCTTACAGACTGCAGCCGGTGGTGGAGGCCAATGCTTCACAATTTCCCAGACCGCCTTTACGAGTCTTCTCGCCGCTGGCAAGAACTGCGATCAGCAGGATGCCGCCGACAGTATGATCGATCTCGCCAAGACCCTCAAGAACAATGCGGACATGATCCGGCTTGCTCAGATATTTGTGCAACAGCCCAGGAACGCGGTGCGTAATCACCATCCATTTCCAAAAAATTGAACTCTCGTGACGTCCAACGCCTGTTTCTAGCCCGACAGGTTGCAGGTCCCCTATTGCCAGAGGGCACCCAGGAACGCAGAACTCAATGGACTCTTCCACTGCGAATTTGCAGGCTCTGATTTCACCAGGTTCAGTGGCGACCAGACTGGTAACTTGCCCCTCGGCGTCAATGCCGTCGTCCCACCGGGTTCCTGCCCCGCTCTCAACACACCTGTGCCCGATGGTGTGCAGCTCAACACGCTGGTCAACTCTCCTGGAAATCCTATTGGGTGAGTATTTGATATCAATATATCATGCCAACAGGGCTGATCACTTGGAGAGCAGAGGCGCGTGAGACCAAACAACGCAAGATGTAACCACGGATGTGGACCGAATGTTGATCGATGGCTCATTATTGTGGACTTTGTGGACGTTGGCGTAGTAATTCGCACTCATGACTTGAATGATCGCTGTCATTAAATTATCAAGGACTTTAAGAAAATCAGTAGGTTGCCAGTTATCGGACTACTAGTTGCTTGCATAATATAGTACCTGCTCAGTTCGGTCAAGCTATCGTGTGTAGGCTGAAACCTGATAGTATGGGCCATAGAGAGGGACGTGATGCTGACTACCAGACCAGGCGCCCCCGACAATTGATTGCTTCTAACAGCTGTCGCCGGATAATACCCATTAATGATCCTCTCGTCTAGGCTGCGTAGACCCGAGGACACACGTCGCTGTATTCTCCGTCACAAATGCAATTATGGGGAGTTATAGTAAACTGTTGGTCTGGTACTTTGGCTGCTATGTGTCAAGGTTCCAATTGCAAGATTGAAGGTTGTATCCTTGGCTGCCATTGACAGTGCCACTAGTGCCGCACTGGCATGCCCAAGGTGCGAATCTCATCAGCTGGCAATCGCTGTCTTTGGGGACTTAAAAACCATGCCCACAGACACAACACAAATTCTACTTGCCTAGAACTTTGCCCATTCCTAGCGTGATTGCATGATCTCTCGCAGCGCTAGCTGAAAGAGAGATGGCGCGTCGAGTGCACCAGATGAAGTCGCTCGTGCGCTTGCGCTCGTGACTCACCTGTTTCAATACCACGTGACTATCACACCTGCGCCTTTACATTACCCGGACTCTACAATCTCGTAGACCAGTCATCGAGAGGCACTGTACATTTAAGGTACAGTAACAATCGCGAATCTTGCACTGGTAGTGCCCAATATCAAATTTTCCGCTTGGTGCCAGTGAGCGACTGCTAACTTGGTTGTGACTTGGTCACGTGCTGCAGTCCTGAGTTCGATTTTTTTTTCAATTTACGTTTTTCCGCAACATACAACGCAGGACGTATCTAAGACTGAGACCTGAGCCACCCAAAACAATCCTATTATATTACAACGAAGATTGGCCCATTTCCATAACTACATTCACAAATGCACGATATTAGAGTCCAGGGTTCTTGCCACAGCCTATGTGGCGATATAGGCCTCGGTGCTCGATGGTATTATGCGCGCGTCACGTCGATCCCAGGTTGAGCAGCTCATAGTGATCCGGTGTGTGCTACGAGATGCGCTCTTGGTGCCCTATAATGAGAATTCGGTGTTGAGAGGGGTTAGCATATTCGCGGCAGTTGAGAGCGTGTATAGCACGGATACCGTCACGCGATTTCACGCGATGCTTGATGTTATGAACAAGGTTTTCCCTGCTGGAAACGCGCATATATTCGTCGATGAGGCGGGTGCGATAGGGATATACAGGCACGGCAACGGTGGGATGGTCGTGCTACTCAGGCTGGAGTACCGCGTCCTCGCACCGTTATATATGTTTGGCAAGGTACTCGAGCATCGGCGGTGCGTATTCCACAGATATATGCGTGACTATTGATAAAATGACGGCCTCACAGGCAATATGTTGACTACTTGCTCAACTACGCGCGCCCATTAATCTACACAACTTCTCCCAGCAACGCCACATGTTTGCTGCCCGCATCCCCTCTCCCCCAAGCCATCTCCGATAACGCTCATTCACAACCTCCAATGCCTATCATACCACTACTGACACGCCCTGCGCGTGCTCTCTCCCTCACTTCATTGCGTATGTCCTCAATGCACGGCAGATCACATGTCCCATGGGACCAAAAGGTGCAGCCGTCTATGTACACACGACCAGAGTTTGACGCGCTCGTTGACGCGGCGATTGCGTGGATCGGGAGTTGCGCAGGAGGAGAAAACGGGCCAATACTCGGAGTCTAGGGTCCGCGTGGCACGATCCCGGGGTTGGGGAGATCATTGCGATCGAGGATGCAGGAGGTCATCGGGATCTGTTTGCTTTCCATCACCACCAAGCGCTGAAATCAAGGAGCTATTTAGATATTACGTCGAGAATTAGACAATAATCCATCGAACCTTATATGTTAGGCCCATCCAAACCATGTTATATAAATAATTGTGTAATCTTCCGGTACCCCACTCTTGCCGCTAACTGGAGTGCAGTCAGACCCTCGTTATTTCGATGGTTTGTGTTAGCGCCCCGTGCGAGGAGAAAAGCCACAATTTCAAGATGTCCATTGGCTGCTGAGAGATGTATCGGAGTCCAACCGTTCTGTTTCCTGGCGTTCACATCTGCGCCATGATCAATCAACCACTGCGCGACATTGATATGGCCAGATCGCGATGCTTTGTGCAACGGAGTCCACCCAAAATTATCCCGTGAATCTACCTCTGCGCCACGCTCAGTAAGCAAGCAGACAATTTCGAGTTTTCCTTGAGTTGACGCAAAATGGAGGGGTGTTTTCTGGCCCGCATCTCGTGCGTTAACATCGGCCCCCTGATCGAGGAGCAACCGCACAATCTCAAGTTTCCCCTCTCCTGCGGCAGTATGCAGTGAAACCTGATCTGTACAGTCCCTCCCATCTTCCTCATCGTTATGCAATCTTGTATCCAAGGTTGAGCGTATCTTGTTCAGAACGTTCTCATCGTCCTTGTACTCGGTTAGTAAGCGTGCAACTTCGGCCCTGTCATTTTCCAGTGCCAAGTCGGCAGGTGTTTTATCGTATCGATCTTGTGAGACCATATTCGCGCCACACCCAAGCAACAATTTTACGATATCGAGATGTCCGCTACACGATGCCATGTGTAATGGAGTACGGCCATTGTTATCGATGGCGTCCACATTCGCTCCTGACTCGAGTAGGAAGCGTACTACTTGGATTTTTCCGTTGCCTGCTGCACAACAATGAAGCGGTGTTTGTTGCAGGTAGTTGCGACAGTCGACACTTGCACCATGTTCAACAAGCAAACGTACAACCTTGATATGCCCATTGTCAGATGCCATATGCAACGGAGACGGGACGTTGTCATCCCGTGCGTCCATATCGGCGCCATTTTCTAGCAACAACTGCGCGGCGTCGAGATGTCCGCCTCGAGCCGCGAAGTGCAGTGGCATCCACCCCATGGAGTTACGGAAATTTATGTCCGCGCCTTGTTCGATCAGGAAGCGAGCAACCAAGACGTGCCCCTTGCTCGATGCCAAGGCCAGTGGAGTCTTCTGAGTCCTGCTCCGCATATCTGCGACTGTGCCAGCATTCAGTAAAAACCGCACGATGTCGAGATGCCCATTATATGATGCACCTTGCAGGGGATTCCAGCCATTCTTGTCCCTGGAGTTGATATCTGCACCACGCTCTATGAGGTACCGCACAATATTGAGCTTCCCGCTATTCGACGCAAGAACTAATGCAGTCTCTTCGTCTCGAGTCCGAATGTCGACATTGACGCCAGAGTGCAGTAGGAACTCCACAATGAGAAGGTGCCCATCAATCGACGCTGAATGTAACGGAGTGTGGCCCTTTTTTGAACGAGAATATATATTTGCGCCTTGCTCAACTAAGAAGCGCGCGGTATTGAGGTGCCCGTTGCTTGATGCTCGATCCAAAGGACTCTCTCCGTCGTTGTTAAGAATGTCGACTACTGCGCCATGTTGAACAAGCAACTTTGCAGTCTTGAGTTGACCATTAGCTGACACGAGATGTAGCGGAGCCCACCCATCTTCTTTCTGTAAGTTCACGTCAACACCGTAGTCAAGCAATAGTAGCATGATGTCCGGATGTCCATATCGTGCCGCTAGGTGCACTGGAGCCCAGTTCTTGTTGTCCCAGATATTCACGTCTGCACCTTGCTCGACCAGGAAGCGCGAAACATCAACATGCCCTCCATATGATGCCATGGCAAGCGGAGTCTGTTGGTCAGCGTTCAATATATCTGTAATCGCGCCAGAATGAATTAACAGTTGTACGACATTGAGGTGCCCATTTATCGATGCCCAATGCAGTGGAGCGGCGCCTTCATTGTTTTGAGACTCCAAAATCGCACCGTGGTGGATCAGTAATTGAGCAATTTCGAGTTGTCCCATTTCGGAGGCGAAATGAAGTGGAGTAACCCCTTTCATGTTTTGTGCATTGACATCAGCATTTTTCTCTAGGAGGACGAGTGCGATATCGACTTTTCCCCTCCGTGATGCCCAGTGCAATGGAGTCGAACCTTCATGGTCTCGGATATCCACTTCGGCCCCATGCTTTAGCAGTAGCATTATAACCTTTAAATACCCGGAGGCCAGTGCGGCATGCAGTGGAGTTATGCGGTATCCACCTCTAGCATTTACATTCGATCGACGAGTAATGAGGTGTTCTGCAAGGTCATGGAATCCGCATAGTGCCGCATAGTACAGCGGCACCACACTTGGACGCGTAGGATGCACAGTTGACATGTGTTCTCCCCAATGAGAATCGTATCATACACCCACACCCATGCTGAAAAATGGGGTTTCTCTTGGTCAAACAGGCGTTCCATTAGGTTTTGTATGTGTGACGTTACATCACCAACTTGGGCATGATCTACCCAATGCCGAGCAGCATAGGGCGCCAAAGGCAGATTCTCGATTATCGTTTTGTCGATGTGGTCGTCCAACGTCAGAAGGATGCTGAGGCACGCTTTTGCCAGTATGGTATGCGAAGGGGCGGGAAGAATGCGGTAATGAGAAAGCTCGGCCCCTAAGGTGGCAGGACGATCGGAGGTCAAGAATTCTTTGACCGAGAAATGGGAGTATTGAACCACTTTGGAATCCTCGACATCGACAACAGATATCAAGCTTGACCCAATCGAGAGCACAGCCTCCTCTGCATCACCTAGACGCCAATTCTGGTTATATATCGGAACTGCACCATCTTCGAACCGAATTGCAAGAACCTCAGCAAGCTCTGCGACTCGCAGCGGACGAATCGACACAGCCAGACATTTGAATAGACGTTGTGCATATTCCCGATTCTCCTCGTCGATCGAGAGTAATGCTTGTTTATATGTTTCATCCAACGTCTTTGGTAACTCATTGAGAGCACCATGGATACTTGAAGGAAGTTTCCGACACAGAAGCTCCAACTGGCAGAACACCCATCGAAACCTGCATCATTCAATTAGTGGGCTTCGGGGGTGCAATTATCGTAACCACTTACATCCCATCTGCTTTCTCCGATAGGGTATTGATGACTAGCTGTTTATCCTCTTCTTTCCATCTCCGCATCCTTGGATCTGAGCGAACCACCTTCATTACGTAATCAAGTATGTCCTTTCTCTGACCTCCTTTGTCGTGAAGGGACACTCGAAGAGTTGTTAACGGCTCAAGGGCCGTTCGGATATCGAATTCAGGGCGGCTCGTAACGCAAATATGAAGATTTGGATGCTGCAGTTCGACGAGCTCCTCCACGAGTTCGAGCACCTTTCCGCGTGCGGTTGGTATCCCGGAGGTATTTGGACACTCATCCAACGCATCTATGATAACATAGATCGGTCCTTGTCCGGGAAGTTCCAGCATTTCCTTTAGAGATTGTATAAGTGCACTATCAGCGGGTTTTTGCATGCCGTTATCGTGTGTCGTATACAAGCGAGAGAGAATGTCATGATAGGGATTAGACTGGGAAGAAAGTTGAGTGAGGAGAGAAGCTAGGAGGCCGTGGCGGTGTTGCTTTTCGGCATCTCTGAAATCGAAATAATAATACGCCATTGAGGCCAACCCGGTTGTACGCAAACATCTGATATTGTCGATAATTGACGAGCTGGCTGAAGTATAAGCGGGCGTGAAAGGAAAAGTTGATCGAGACTTACAGAAGTATGCTTTTCCCCGATCCCGCTATCAGACAAGAATATCGTTAGAAATTAATGGTGGTAATATGATATGAAGGGGCATTACGTTTCCCATGGATCCACAACAGGGATCCCCTTTGTTTCCACTCGGAGAAGGCGCCCTCTTCGAAGAACCATGCTGCGGTCCCGTTCTGATGAGCTTCACGTGCTATGTAGTGGTTCGTTGACGGATCTGGAGACAAAAGCCAGTTTCGCACATTCCTTTGCAGCTGATCACCTTCGAGGGTGTTTCAGCCTCAAGGCCGAGAATGGCAGAATTAGGGGCTGACGTACGTTCCATCTTGTTTATCTTGCATGCCGTCACTTGGATCTCGACTAGGATAAAATGTCAGTCGGAATGATACAAATCCCCAGGTGCATTCCAGAACACACCTAAAGCCTGCTGGATGTCATTCATTGATGCCTTGCCGTCTGCAAGAATAGCAGATTTGTTAGCAGATTTGTAAAATGCTGGTAACCAGCCAAGGAACAGCACACACCATCCATGACTACCCTCATATTACTCATAAGACCATGGACAACTTCCAACGTCTGAGCAACGGTCATCCGAGCCTCCTCCTGGGTGAGCCGGTCTAGCCTTTGCAGCACAGCTTCAACTTCGCTCTCCCCCAACAGTTTCTTTGCGAACTTCTCTGAGATGGCACATTCAATAATACGTAACATAAAGTGATAATATGCTCACTGAAACGCCCCTGCTTGACTTGTTTTGTTGCCAGCGCGAGTACGGAAAGTAGTTCGACAACAATCTTGACGAGTATATATGTCATCGTGGACGTGGGCGGAATCTCGATATAAACATGTAAGCGTCCAAGAAAGTTTTGGACGCATTCGAATAGGTCCTCCAGTGCGTCATAGCTGGTACTGACACCACTAGCAGCCTGACAGACGAAGAAATTATAGGGAGTCCTCTGAATAAGGTAACGGAGGGACATACTGCGAGAAGAACATCAATGCCACTGAAGATCGCCTTTGCTGGTGGAAATGGGGCCTGAAGAGGTGATCTCTTAACTCAACAATCGTACGGAGGATACTTACAAGTGCCTCGCCGAGGGTTCCAGAAAGGGGATGAAGGACCTGCACAACAGGCTTGAGAGAATTTATGAGTTTTCGATTTCCATCTCGATATTCCTTGAATGCCTTTGCTCGCTCTTGGAACAGTGCGAGGATGTCATTTAGGGAATCGGATAGTTGGAGCTTTTCGGCGAATGGACCATGGGCGAGATTTATCCCTGTCTGCTTTGTGTAGTCGTCCAAGGCAGTATCGATGATCAGTCGGAGGTTAGAGGGGAGACTGGGTGTAGATGTTGCTGGACCCATTATAGGGAGAGACAAGGAGACGGGCTATTAGGGCAGCAGGTGTCAATGGGCACATGACTGCAGTCTGCAGAGCCGTGGATCTAGCCTGAGTGGGAGACGCAAGCGCTCCCGGTCGACGCTCCAAAAGTCGTTGACTCATGCCGCTGGGAAATTATAAAAGGACGTGGTATCGGCTTTTATCAGCTGGCCCCAAACATCATGCCAGCAGAGAGGAAACACGTTTCTGATCTTGCCTCGTTCAGATACACCCCATCGGCAAACCTAACAAGCTCCGCAAAGGGTCCCCCTCCAAAACGCGTAGAACATCCAGCGCCCACGGAATCCACCTCCCCGCCGGAGGGAGGCATCCGCACACTGGACTACGCCAAAAGTAAATTGCCATCCGTCTCCAGAGACAGAGAAAGGAGGACTGATCATCACTCGTTTAATGTTCAATAAATCATCAAAAGCTTCCATTCACTACCCCCTGACGCGCTCCGAACGCGACGCGTTCCGTACCGAGTCCGGCAAGCGCGTCCCGCCGCACCACTGGGCGGTGTACGACCTGATCAGGACTATCCCCGCGGGGAAAGTGTCGACGTACAAAGAAGTCTGCGCAGCGCTCGGAGAGGGCTCTCCACGCTCCGTGGGCGGCGCACTACGCAACAACCCCTTCGCACCGCGTATCCCGTGCCACCGCGTCATCGCATCGAGCTTTTTCATCGGAGGTTTCAAGGGCGAATGGGCCGCGTCGGTCGCACGTGGTGATCGTGATGATCGTGCCGATGCGAAAAAGAATTGGCATGAACCGTTTAGGGGAGGTGGGATGGGCCCGTTGCAGAGCGCGAAGCTTCGCATGCTCGTCCACGAGGGCGTCGAGTTTGGCAAGGATGGAAAGATATTGGTTAGCCAGGATGCTATGTGGAAGTTTGGTAGCAGCCAGGACGCAGAGGAGTAAGGCGGGGCTTCCGTAGACCACTATGGATTGTATCATGGTATTCGATCTTCATGTCACTACACCGACACTTATCTTTCATGACTGCCCATCATTACGCTATGCACACTGATGAGTATACTTGCATTATAAAGGCTACGACAATAATTTAGCGACGCAAGCCCCCAAAAAACACAATACAAAGAACTCCAGATCCTAATATCGTATCCTCTTCGTTCTGGTCGAACTCTGAAACTTCGACGTCTCTCTCCGTAGTCGTCTATGAGAAGAGCAATGAGTTAAGAGTGCGATGCCACAAAGCCGTGCCAGGACTCACCTGCTCGCGCGCTCCCGTTCGATCTCCCGCCTTTCCACTTCTTCTTGTGATAGCATCTCCCATCGCGTCTTGAATTCTTCGGCCTCTGCCCAGTCTCTCCAGACACTCCTGAGAATCCTTGGTCCTCGCCCTTCTTTTGGTGTACGACCCCATCCTAATCCTAAGCCCGTTTTGTCCTTCAAGAGGCCCAAGCCACTCTTATCCTTCGAGCCATCCTCGGCAGTCGCAGTTTGCTCCGTTGGGAACCCACCAATGACACCCCATTCTATCGAATCCTTTTTGTGTTTCATAAGTTCTTCATGGACTGCGTGCGCGATGAGAGGCTGAGCCTCGCCGGCAAGCCCAAGGTCGAGACAGAGTTGGTGGGTGAACTCCTCCGGTGTGAGTCCAGAGCGTAGATCCCACTCTATATGATCCAATAAATGGTGGTTATCCACTTGTACGTCAATCTGCCATGCATACGTTTAAACAAAAACCCACAAAGGAACAAGAGAGAGACGCACGCTAAGAATGACACGGCATTCCGGGACCTCGTCCCCGCTCTCGCCTCCTCCGTCGACTGCCAGCTCCATACTGCCCACACCATCCTGATCTTCTAGTTGCGCACGAATCTGGGCTGCGACCGTGTCCGCCCATGGCGTTGCCGGTAAATCGAGATCCGCACAGAATGTACGCGCAAACTGTTCCGGCGTGACAAGCGTTTCATGTAAGTTCCAAACGAAGCAATCGCGAATGCGGTGGCTGTCCGTCTCAAATTCGACACGGATTGGGACAAGCGAAACTGGGCGCTTAGCCTGATCCTCAAGCATTTCCTCCGAACTGGTCGCACACGCGCAGGGTGTCAAACAGAATCTCTCAAAATAATAAAGGAAAAGAGGAACTCACAAATCTGCGTGCTTCGTTGGAGCAAACGGTTTCGCAGTTATGAACTGTGAGGGTGGTATCATGCCGAGGTAACTCTGATCTAACTCCGTCCGGGACAATGCCCCCACCCCGACGGGAGCAGGCGTACCCCCAGCGTACAAGCTAGCCCCATTAACGATACGAGTTGCGCCACGCGCTGCGCGTATCGCCGTCCGCGTCCCACCGCTCGCAACAAAATCGGATCCGTCAGAATCGACTTCACCCGCGTCGGGAATGTCGTCGCCCGATCCGGGGTCAGCGTAGCTCACGACGCCGCCGCGTCTTGGGCGCGTCGACGTCGACACGGCAATCGTAGAGGCGGCCACTGCCGAAGAGGCGGAAAGGATGGGCTGCACGAGGAGTGTCGCGCCAGTCTGCAGTCGTGAGGCATACGTCGATTGGATCGCCTGTGGGATCGTGGATAATGGTGCACGCGGCCTTGTGTTTCGGGGATCGGTCGGTGGTGGTGGCACGGGAATAGGAGGAATTGGTGCTTGGGGCTGGTAAGCGAGAGGCTGGATGTGTGGAAGAGCGGCGGATGTGGGTGTGGCTGGGGTCGTGGGTGCGGGGACCAGATGGCTGCTCTTTGCTAGGCGACTGCGCCGCGAGGATGTACGTGGAGGAGGTGTCGAAGACGTGGACCAGTTTGCGATGTTTTTTTGATAAGCTATTGGTAGCGCAGCGGTGAACGAATAGGAAAAACATGAGAATCAGTTGGCGCGGAAGAGGGGGAAGGGGTCTCACCGGCCGTCCGCTGTGGCGTTGGGGCCGCATAGGCCTGATACTGTGCTCCGCTGGCAGCATGAGATAGCTGGTTTATAGTTTGCCTCAACTGACTGTCCGACATTGTGCCAAACTGGAGAGTGTTGAACGAGGGTTGCAGCGAGCCAGGAACAGGCGCTGAGCGCTGGTTGGAATCGCCGGACGTCGCCATTTTTTGCTGACGCAAGGATGGAGACAGTCAGGGATCCTTTTTTGGTGAATGTTTCGACGCGTGTCTGTGTAAGCAACGAAGTCCTCGCTCGTCGCTGACACTGAGTAGCGAGCTCGCCTCTGAGGTGGTGGCGGCGGTCTAAAGCCAAGGGCAGATACACGAGGGCGCGTCTCCGGGACGCGTCTCCAGTTGGCCATGTTCTTTCGAGTCCGCCGTCCAACTCACATTCTATCTCATTCAAGAACTTACGCGACTGGTAATAACAACGCGATTATTGATCTCCTAACAAACTGTAAGAAACCCTCTTACAACCCTCAGAAAGATATCTCATATACCGCATTCCCGCCGTTCTCCACTGGCAGGTCTCAAAGAAGAAAATTCGAGCGCAACACGCAATGCGTACAAAGTTCGCTCTTTCCAGGTAGCAATCGCAGCTATTCACAGCCATGATAAGCCCATTCGCTCTGGGGAGGAGGCCATCAAGGTATGCGGTTAAAACGACTTGAGCCATGACCCCTCTTTTTACTGAGCTTAGCTACGTGGTATTGGATTTGGCATCGCAAACCGGATAGACTTCTTCCTCCAGGGAAAAGAATATGTCTGTAGGCGTGTCTAAGATGCTGCACGGAATATTTATCTGCTTTCTGACATCGCACTCCGCATGTAGGACGAGGGGCTTGAAAAACAGGCCGGAGCACGGCTCGCCCTTGAGACGCTCCAAAAAGTTCCTGGTATCGGGTGGGTTTGCCCTCCACAGAGTTAGCTCTATCCCTTCTCTGAGCAGGTTTTTCAGGGCACGAACTGCAACGAATCTCGTCAATGCCGGGGCCACGTCTATATCTGACCTTCTCCTTCCTAAATACTCTGCCCTCCTCACACCAACCCAAAGAGTCGGCGTTCTATATGGAGACCACATGACAAGACCGATCCTCCGTGCAGAGGCAGAGGAGATCGCGGTGTGTGCTGTCGTTCAGGCTGTCCCATTTTTAAGCGCCAAATGTTCATCACCACGCAGGCGTTCATCCGCGACCACATCTCTCGCAACTTTGAAGTATGCCTTACAGGCGCATAGTGAGTCCTCTGAATTACATTCCGTTCTTTTTACTGAAAGAAACCTTCCATTGGTCGAAAGCCGGCGGCAAGATACCGATCTCCCAGTGGTGACCATCCTCTTACTCCACCCCCAGTTTATCCATGTACCCGTTCCCCCACCTCCACCGCTCACACACTCATCAACCTCCACGATAACAACCGGATCAGGGAAAGTTCACACGCGAGGAAGACAGCGTGTACCTTTTCTTCAGGTGAATTCGGACATCATGCAGCGCCTGGCCTCACCGCTCCTCCAGGATGTTGTACGCCCGTTAGAGGCAACATGTTTTCTCGCAGCTACACTCGCAACTGCTTCCCCACGCAAGTGGCGCGGCGTTGCGCTACTCCCACTGCGCGCTGATGCCGACGGAAACGCCGGGTCAGGCAGTGGCGCGTGGCAGGAAGTCGGCGATCGGATGAGAGATATCCGTTCCGGGCGCGGCAGATACGTCCGCCTTGATCTCAGGTGAGTAAATTATCCCTTTACTCTCTAGCGTGGAATGCGGAAAGTTTCTGACGGGCCGTTGGTTGGTATCGTTGATAGTCTTGCACCGCCCAAGTCGCGCGGCGCGGCACAGATTGTCTTGACGGGCGATGAAGAGTTCGTGCGCATAGCGCGCCTCGCCGCTGAGAGACATGGAATGTATCTGGACGAATATGGTCTCTGGCGTTGGCACTCCTCCGAAGAGGCCGCCCTCGAATCTCAATCCGACGCTCATGCCAATAACAACGACGAAAACGCGGTGGGATCCGAAGTACCAGGTTATTGGGAGCTCATCGAAGGGGAAAACGAGGACCGGGTCCTAGACGAGCTCGAGCTCGGATCGATTCCGCCCGACAGGCGGAACTTTAGGTTCTTGACGAGCAGAAAACGGGCATCAGCACGGGAAGGAACTCTGAACATGGGTTTGGTGGGCGATGTGGATTCAGACATCTTTGCTACTAAGCTGGGAAGACCAAAAAAGAATGCAGTTGGAGGTGTTGAACGAACAACTGACACGAACCTGACGCAGGGGAGGGGGAAATGAGGTGGTCAGGCGCCCCACAGTATCACTCAGCTCTTATCTACCATACCAATCATCGACGTTACATCAACTACTGTATTCATTCTTATCGTATCGTACAGACGGGCAGGCGTGACCTAGTAATGTTACGGGCAGTCCTTCCAGCTGCCTGCAAGTTGTACGATGGCTTGTGGAGGAAAGATCTCAATGACATACTACGGGGTGTAACCGATGGCAGTAACCTCAAAGATGTGCCCAACTGAAGTCGTGGATAGATAGTGTCGAACTATAATATTTTGGGCACCAAGAACACGTCCTTGTTCGCAACGAATATCTCTTTGCCTTTGAAAAACTGGAGACTAGATCGGCGGCTTCCTTCTCTATATCCTCTTCTGCCGTTTATGTGCCAAGAGCATACCACTTTGCACATGTCGAAGATTTTCATCGTCTTCCTACAAAATGGCGTTCAAGTGCACGACGACTCGGACACCGTCGAAGAAAGTGACGTTCTTCTGGAAGACACCTGGGCTCTTACCGATTCAAATTCAGTTACAGCCATTTAAGAAATGATGGGGAATCGCGTTTTCAAAAATTCTGCAGCTTGGTTATGTTTGGTCGCAAGGCACTGAGGACCCCAGAACACCTTTGCTGAAGTGATTGGCAGGTGGCGGGCGGCAGAGGGCAGGCAGAGGGGGGCAGTGACTAAGGTAGGGGTGATGTACTATACCGGACCCCTCATTTGGTCAGTCACGCAGGTGTCACATCACGATTCAGCAAGTTAGGCTTGGACAACAGTCAAATTCAAACTCCGGTCGGCAAAAGCGTGACAAAGACCTATTTTTGACCTTATGGAAAATCTCAATTTATGTGTACAGCATTCTTGGAATATGTTAAGGATATGTATTGGATGTCATGTACTATCACGTGTAGTGGTATTCAAAATGATAGAGACATTCAAAATCCATTCTATAACCACATCCACC
>QLPC01000748.1:0-10297 GCA_003314055.1 Lactifluus hygrophoroides | reverse complement strand
CCAGCAAGAGTTCGTCTTAAATACATGAGGCTACTGTACTACTCGGCCTCATTTAGCAGTCCCAACGCCACCAAGTGGTAGCGTGTACAGCAACATTGTACAGCAACATAGCACAGCAACATAGCACAGCAGCACGGCACAGCAACGTGCCACCAGTATCGTACAGTCCATCGCTCAAGCGTGAGAAAGTATCCTACATATAGTAATCGTCCTCCCAAGTGGGGGCGGGCTCCTCCTCTGGCGCGCAACACAACTGATTCCCTAACCAAGTAACAACTACCCACGGGCATGTGACCTGCAGGGTGAGGCAATAAGTCCATTGCACGCGGATCACACGTGCTCGTGGCATTACCCCCTCTCTTCGGTGCCTGGCCCACCAGGCACCTAGTCGCACGTGGGGTCCACTACCTCATATCCCCCTGGTTCCTCGTTGCTAACGTCATTGTTGTTAGCCCAATGCAGTGCATATTTGTAAGTGGCCATGGGGCAATACCCCCCATGATGGGCGTGTCCATCCGCAACTCTGCAGCTCCATTCTGCGCAGCACCTGTGAGGGGACGTGCACGATTGTGCATAATGTCCCCTAAAGCCGCACAGACCGCATCTCTTGGTCTGTGGGCACCTCTCCCTCTTCTTATGCCCGCCACGCTTGCCACAAAAAAGACATACCCTCAGGGCTCCGCGAGTGATGCCTGGAGGAGGTCTTGCCACTGCTTGTGGCCTTTCTTGAAACGTTGCACGCCCACTGTTACTTCCCTCCATGGGACCTCCTTGGTTACTGTCTCGATTGGCATCCCCATGCCGCTGACCATCGTGCTGTGGATCTTCAGGGGCTCCATCCGGTGCGCCTCCGTCTTGGGTAGTGGCTCCGAGAGGCTTCGGCGCTTGAATTCGAGCTCCCTGTTCAGGGGCGAGTACTGCGGCCAGGGCCTCAGTCGTGAAGGGGTCCCCCACTTCTGGGGCTTCTTGCATGATCGGATCGGCCCACGTGAACATGTCCGCATTCGGTGGGATGGAGGAGAGGGGCCTAAGCCCGTGACTGGTCCTGAAGTGCGCTTCCTCTTGCCCAGGGAACGAGTTGAAGAGCGTGGCGAGGGTTTGCTGGGGCTCATCGTTGTCGTAGTAATGGTATGTGAATGGAGAGGACATGCTACTTTCCTCTCGCCCTTCTGTCCCCATATTTATAGCTTTAATGGCCATAGGCTTTCTCCTGTGAAAGGCAGCAACTAGCTCGGGCACATGGACATTCTTGGCTGGTTCCCACGTGTCCTCTGCATCGCTGTACCCCTTTCCAGTGAATCAGGTATTGCAGGGCTCGCCCTCGTCCATAACGTCTTGACCCTCTGACTTCCTCTACCTCATACTCGGGTTCTCCCTCCACCAAATCAGGTGGTGGCGCAGGGTAATTGCGCCCATGTTCTCTTGTCTCTTGGTAGGGTGTGAGCAATGAGGCATGGAAACTATTGTGAATCTTCCATGTTTGAGGAAGGCGTAATTGATACGCCACCGGGGATATAACCTTTGTTATGATCATGGGTCCGTAGCACTTGGGCGCAAGTTTGGCGGTTGGATGCGATAACCTTAAATTCTTCGCTTCCAGCCACACCTTGTCCCCTTCCTTATAGGGTTTGAAGTGGCGTTGCCCTCTTTTCTTGTCAAATAGAGTTTTGACCATAGTTTGGGCTGCCTTAATTGCTTCTTGAGCACGATCACGTAGTTGTTTCAGGTACCCGCGTCTCTCTTCTAGAGCAGGCACCTCTCCCACACTCTCTTTGGGAATGTGCACCTTAGGATCAAACCCAATCAGTAGTTCGTATGGTGTAAACCTTGTAGTTGAGCTAGGCCATGAATTGTGGACGAACTGGGCCATAGGAAGTAGTTCGGACCAGTCGTCCTGTTGATAGTTGCCATAGATCCTAAGGTATTGTTCTAACCATTGGTTAGATCGTTCTGATTGTCCGTCTGTTTGTGGGTGATAAGCGCTGCTTATGTTCCTTTTGATCCCCAGCGCTTCGCATAGTTTGTTGCTAAATTTTGACACAAATCTGGGATCTCGATCATTAATGATCTTCTTGGGTATCCCAAAGTGTGGGAACACATGCTGAGCGTATAGTTTGGCCACTCCTGGGCTATCAATGGTCTGGTTGCAAGGTAAGAATATTGCAGCTTTGCTGCAGTCGTGATCAGTGATCGTCAAGATAGAGTCGAACCCATTTGATCGGGGTAAGTCTACGATCAGGTCCATGGCGATCGTTTCGAAGGGCTGCGCCCCTGGTTTTGGGGTAATTGGAAATGGTGGTGGCTTCACTTGCATTGTTCTTGGTTTAGTGCTCTGGCACGTGGCACAACCCCTGACGTAGTTCGTAACAAATTGTTTCAAATTGGGCCACCAGTAGTCGCATGCTACAGTCCTGAGCGTCCTTGAAATCCCAGGGTGTCCTGCGGTCGGGTGATCATGTAGCTCGTGGACTATCCTTCTTTGCAACTCCGGCTCCCCTGTGACCACTAGGCGTCCTTCATGCAGCCATAATTCGCCTTGTTTCTTGATGGGATACTTCTTTCTCCATTCCTCAATGACATGTTCATCTTGGTCACCTGCTACTAGTTCCTCCATATCTAGGCTTCGTACTGCTTCCGTGAACAGGTGATCTGGGAGGACTGTTACGTCCTCATTGTCCTTGTCTCCTTTGTCAAGACCTGGCCATCGTGATAGGCCATCTGCTCGATTGGTTTTGCCTGCCTTGTGCACTAGTTTGGACCAATATTCGGCTAGTCTGGGAATATATCTTGCTACTCGTCTGCTGATCTTGTGAGGCTCTCGATAGTACCTGAGGTTGTCATGATCAGTATATACTGTGGTCTCGTGTTCTGCCCCCATCAGCAAGTGACGCCATCGCTCTAGTCCCTTGACTATTGCTAGCAGTTCCTTGTCATAGATTTGATACCCTCTTTCTGCGCTATTCAGGGTGTAGGAATAATGGCCGATAGTTCTGGCCTTTCCCCTTTCATCTTTCTGGAATAGGATTGCCCCTATTGCATAATCTGAGGCATCCACTTCCAGGCAAAATGGCTGGGAATAGTCTGGGCGATGAAGGTCTCCTCTGTTGCGGACACAGTCCTTCAATTTCCGAATGGCTCCTCGGCATGCGTCATCCCAGATAAACCTTACCCCCTTTTTGACTAAATTTGTAAGGGGTCGGATAATTTGGGCATAGCCTGGGATGAAAGGTCTCTGGTACCCAAAGACTCCCATTGCGCTCCTCACGTCCCTGACTGTGTGCAATTCTTCTGGCCAGTCCAATAGTCCATCAGCCTTGACAGGGTCCATTTTGACTTGGCCCTCCTCGACCTCAATCCCCAGGTAAGCCACGCGTCGTTGTTCAAAGTGGCATTTGCTTGGTTTGAGGTAGAGGTCTTCCTGTTCCAGTCGGTTGAGCACCTTGTGGACTATTTCTTTGTGATGGATCGCGTCGTCCCCTGTAGCCACTAGTATGTCATCCATGTAGACAAACACCTCTCCTGGATATTCATTCATGATTGGTAACATGACACGGTCCATCATTCTTTGGCAAGTAGCAGGAGCGTTACACATCCCAAAGAAGAGTACTTTAGGTTTGAAGATCCCAAAAGGGGTCTTGAAGGCGCCCTTCCATTGGTCTTCCTCCTTGATTCGGATGTTATTGTACCCATCTCTCAGGTCCATGGTGGTAAAAAGATATTTCCCATGCATCTGTTCCAGAATCTGTTCGATGCGTGGCATTGGGTAATTATCTCTTTCCGTCCATTGATTTACACATCGATAGTCTTGGATAGGTCGGTATTCACCATTCTTCTTTACTCGAAAGAACAAAGATACCGACCATTTGGCTTCATCAGGTTTGCATTCCTCAATGTAGCCCTTCTTAGTTTGTAGCGCAATAAACTTCTTTGTTTCCTCCGTCTCTTGCCTCGTTAAGGGATACACCCTACTGTTTATGGTGTCAGGAGCACCCGGCTTTAATTTGATCGCGTGGTCCTCAGGCCGGCTAGGTGGGAAGCACTGCGCCACTTCTTCGGAAAAGATTCGTTGATGGATTTGGTACTCCGTGGGAACTTCCGGAATTTTCCGTTGTTTGTACTTGTTTGCCGCCCAAACCGTTGCTGGGGAAATCCAACCGATGTCCATTTTTCTTTCCTTAGCCTGGTGGTCCACTGCGCACGCGACCGTGCGATCTGCAGCAGCCAGGCTCCTTCCTTCCTTGCTTGGGCTGTTGCCCTTGTTCTTGTCGTCACTGTGGCATTCCCTGTGGCGCCTGAGCGGCAGGTTGGTTGTCATTTTGGTCAGTGTTTCCTTTATTTTCTCTTTCAACCGTTCTGCTCGAGTGCAGGAATTTTGGAGGAGGCTTGTTTTGATGACAGTCTCCTCCCCTCTCACTCTCTGTTCTTCCCAGTCTATGGCTGGGTTGAATCTTTTCAACCAGGGGTACCCAAGGATGATGCGGTCTCCTCCTAGGTGGGTCACGAAGAACTTTTGTAGTTCTTCTTTTTCTCCCTTTCGGACATGTAAGTTGCAGTACCTCTTGATGGTCCCTGCTCGGTTCTCCGACCCGTCCACGTTGAATACTCTTCTAGGTTCTTCCATGGCTCTTGTCCCAATCCGGAGTCGTTCGGTTACTCTTGGGTCAATGAAGTTTTCTGTGGCCCCACTGTCGATCAGGGCTTGCTCGGCGGCAGTTCCTCTCGCGATTTTGAAAACAAAAGGCATGTATATCGCTTTCTTGGTGCTAATGTACATTATAGAGGATCCTACACTCCTCACCCATGCCGCTAGGTGGGAGGGTTTCAAAAACCCGAGAGAAGGAGACGATCAGTAAGGGAATCTTTTTCTTCCATGGTCAAGCCTCTGAACTCGTTCTGCAGACGTCCCAACTTGTCGTCGTTACTTTCCTCAACGACGCGTACTTTGGTATAGGCGGGTTTCACATACGGTATGCCGCGGTTCTTCTTCTTGGGGCAGTTCCTGCTCATGTGCCCCTTTTCTTTGCAGTAGAAGCATTTGCCTTCTTGCTGCAGTTTCTTGCGATCTTCCATTGACAGGGCATCCACCTCCACTGCATCGACATCCATCGCATCTGGGTTGTGCCGGCGGGGCGGCCCTCCTCGGCCCATCCAGGACGTTTTCCCAGAGGGGTAGACCTTGGTGTGAGATTGGAATGGCTCATTTCCGAAGGTAGAGCGTATCTCAAGCCACACATCGTGCATGGCGCGGGCAGCGTTCTGCCAATCTCGCATAGTTACAGGCCTGGGTTGTATTTTCTCGATTATAGACTTGTGGAGGCTCTTGCTTAGCCCCTTTCGGAATAGAGTGACCGTGCCAACGTCGTCGATTCCCCATCCGGCTAGGCTTCTGAGGTGATCGAACTCCGCGAGGTACCCCATCAAGGTCCGCGCCTTTCATTTTGACACTCAGCAAGTTCTCATGGGCACGCTGGCGGCTCCCAGTGTCCGTGAAGGCTCGGCGGAACTCCGATTCTGTCACGAACCAGACGTACTCTCGATTACGTCTGTTCGTGGGGGTGAGGGCTGAGTGTGCAGAGGTAGCGGCGGAGTTGGGGCTTGAGGGCGACAGAGGAGGCGGTGCCGGTAGGCGAGGGCGACGACGAAGAGGATGAAGGATAAGATGGCCACTAAAATGACCAGGGAAGCAGATGAGAGGGATAGCCTGGGAGCTATGATGGGGGAAGCGACAAATGAACAGTCTGAGGACTGCTCCTCGATTCAGGGGGGTTTATATATACATGGGGGCAGGTCCGTGCGTAGGTTTAGGGCAGGCAGTAAGTAGGTACACGAGCGATAAACGAACAAGTCACAAGTCCGTGATCTATTTGAGTGAGCCAATAGGAATAATCGAGCAAGTCGTACCATTCTATAAATAAGTGCGCAGCAACTGCGGAACCTTAACTGCGGAACTGTGGAGTCTAAGAATAGACATAGGGGTTATCGTCCAATAGCGATAAGAGAGCAGGGACAAGGAAGAGCCGGAGGAGATCTCCGAGTGGAGATATCCATCGAGGAGCGGTAATGGGGAATCCCCTGGGGAATCCCCAAGCGGGAATATCCGAACGACCGGTTCGGATAACAGGGAGGGAAGCCGGACAGCCGGTCCGGCACAGGAGGTAACCGAATAGCCGATCACGTGCCGTATCCCACGGTCACGTGTGAGGTCAGAGGATCGGAGGAATCACGTGCCGTATCCCACGGTCACGTGCAGGAGGGTCAGAGGGGTCACGTGCCGTATCTCACGGTCACGTGCCTGGGTCAGAGGGTCAGATAGGTCACGTGATACTTCCCACGATCACGTGACCCCCGGTTCATGGTGGCGAGGTTTCATGGTTCGTGACAGATTCGAAGAAGGTCCAAATGAGTTCTTCGTTCAGATCAATGGGGTTATTAGCCCTTTCCACCATGTTCCCAATTCGGGTGGTCATGCGGACAGTCCAGTCATGGACTCTGGCGCCTCTGATGTAGCTTAGCGCCAGGGCAACCCGATCAAGGGGGATCCTCATGGTGTCATTGCAGTGATTCGCAAGCTTAAAGAGGTGGAACTCGTGGAGGAACTGTTCCGATTTGGTGCGGTCGCCATCAAATATGGCAGGAGGGTTGCCTTTGAGAGCCCCGTTTGATCCAGGGACTCCTGCAGCTCCTCCTCCTCCAGGGGCGCCTCTGCCTCCTGGACCGCCTCCGCCTCCTCCTGGGTTTCCACCGCCACCTCTTCCGCCGCCGCCACTTCCCCATGGTCCGCTGCCCCAGCCTCCTCCGCCTCCACCGCCTCCCCCGCCGCCACCACTTTTGGTGACGCCTCCGAGGGTGACAGTGTACTCGCGGGGGTTCCTGGTGCGGGTGATAGTGGTGGAAATGGCACTTCTGATGCTGGGGTGCCCTGGTCCAGCGCTCTTGGGGCGCTCAATAATTGCTTCTTTGCTTATGAAGCTTTTTCCTTTGCCTTTGCCCGAGATAAACTCGAAGGCTCCTTCGGCCATGGCTTGGTCTCGGCGGGGGAAGAACCCTGCAGCTGGCAGGCTTTCTCCAATGCTTATATCTCTTCCAATGAGGGCTTCTGTGCCGGCAGCCAGGGCACTTCCCATGGCTGTGTCTTCTCCGGCCTGTCCCTCATCATCCTTCATGATTTGTATCTGTTCTGGGTGGTCCCGCTCTTGTCTCCCACCTGATTCTCCGCTGCTTTCTTCCTTCATCCTAGGTGAGGTCAGGTCTGTGGGTGGCCTTTTATATTCAGGATGCTGTATGTCGTTTAGATCCCAATATCCAAGCCCATAATCGCTTAGCCTTTCTATGACTAGCTTTGGGGTGGTGTACCATCCTTCTTGGTCGTCGAAGGCAGTCAAGACATACCATTGATCGTTGATCATTTCAACATGGCTATGTCTTTCCCCTATTTTGGCTTCGTAGCAATTATCCGCGGGGTTCTTGAACACGGTCCACACGGCGGTGCCTTTGACGTGTCCGGGTAGATCGTCTTGCCTGCGAGGCATTACTCTGGTTAGCCCCTCGATTTTGAGCCTGAGGCTCTGTGGGGTGTTCTCGCTCATAGTTGGTGTAGTTTCCTAGTACAACGGCTACTTCTCCAGTGTATGCTTCTCTGACAAGCCTTTCAATAAGCTGGTCAGTCTCTTTTGCTTCTTTGAGGATAACCTCTGCTTCGTAGGTATCCTGGATTCTGCGCACGTCAGATAGCCTTTGGGTCAAGTCCAATAGGCTACGTTCAAGTGCAATGATGAGTCGGATGTGGGATACAGTCGTGCCGTGCACGAGGTGTTGGATGGATTGTCGGGCGCGTGAGATGAGTAGTTCTGACAGTTTGTCCTAGAAGGAATTTTCTTGGCAAAATATTTCCCTCAATTCCAAGTTCCAGACAATCAGCTGGAATACGTATGCTTGTTCTTCTTCGGTCTCTGCACGACAGTAGTGTGCAACAAACTCTTCGATGAATTTGGTGATTCGGGTGTACAAGCTGGCCCTTTCTGCAAGTTCCTCAGGATCCAGCTTCGTCTGTTTCTTCAAGTTGTGCAAGGAGGTGCTCTGCCCAGACAATTCTGACAGCAGCAGCGTCGGTTTCTTTGGGAGTTTCTGCAGTATCAAGGCTTTGATACTGATGCGCAATGTATTCTCTGATGACAAGGACAAAGGGGAGTCTGTTTTCAATTCTGAGGGTGATTGGCTGTGTCAAACAAGGTTTGTCAGCCAGTGCGGTAGTGTCCTTCTGTCCTTCTGGGTTCTAGCGCCTTTGGTTCTTCCTGCGCACTAGTTCTGAGGTTTCTGATATGAGATAGATACTCTTTGTTCAGCCGAGTCGCTTCCGTGACCAATGTGAAGACAAGGGCGTATATTTGTATGTCAATGGTAGGAGTGATTCCTAACCAAGTCAATGATCGCCTTGCAATACTGTGCAAGCGATTAATCTGGTTTTCAATATCTACACGCGCTTGTAAGGCGTGTCTCCGTAGATTCCAATCTAGCGGATCAAGTGGTCGCTCCATCTTTGGAGTAGAGCTTCGAGTTCTGTGTTACGGCTCACATGGGCCGGTGGCTGAGGTAAGCCCAAGAGTATCAGGTGCGCGACGGATGTCTGTGACAGATATCGGTCGTGTCCCTGATCACGTGATCGTGGGAGCTGTCAGGTGTTCAGTCATGTGAATAAGTCACGTGCACTAAGGCGGTAAGATGATCACATGCACAAGTGGCACGTGATGTAGTCACGTGGGATAGAGTGAAGGGTGCTAAGTCGAAGACTTAGACGCTTCTTGAGTGGAATGAGATAAGAAGATAAGATAAGATAAGATGAACTAAGAGCGTCACACAATCAATGACTCTTTGGTATTGCAACAGGAGCAATACTCAAAGAGTAGAAGGCAGAGTGTGATTCAAGGAACAAAGTAGAACTCGAAGCTGAGGTTTTAGCCCAGCAAGAGTTCGTTTTAAATACATGAGGCTACTGTACTACTCAGCCTCATTTAGCAGTCCCAACGCCACCAAGTGGTAGCGTGTACAGCAACATTGTACAGCAACATTGTACAGCAACATAGCACAGCAACATAGCACAGCAGCGCGGCACAGCAACGTGCCACCAGTATCGTACAGTCCATCGCTCAAGCGTGAGAAAGTATCCTACATATAGTAATCGTTCTCCCAAGTGGGGGCGGGCTCCTCCTCTGGCGCGCAACACAACTGATTCCCTAACCAAGTAACAACTACCCACGGGCATGTGACCCGCAGGGTGAGGCGATAAGTCCATTGCACGTGGATCACACGTGCTCGTGGCAGCCTCAGCTTCTTGTTGAGCCTGTTCCGTTGCCTGTTGGAGGTAGATCGGTGCATGTGATTGATAATATTGGTCGGCTTCAGTGTGGGCCTGTTGGTTGGCGGCGTCAAGAAGTTCTGCCTTTCCCTTGGCGCGTGCCAGCTCGATCTCTCGGCGGGCTTTCGTGAAATGGTCGGAGATGGTTTCTTCCATCCAGGGGTGAATAATTTCTGAATGGACGTTTTCCATGAGGGCTCGTCGGATGAGGGGTGGCTACCATTTTAATGATTAAACTAGGGCTATAGCCCTATAGGCCATTGTGCACAATGCCACGAATCTCAATGAAGGGCATTCATTAAAATTGCCCTCTGAGTAATGACTATGCCTTTCATAAGTATTCTGGGCTAGAGTTATGACAAATGGTGGTTTCATTATTTTGTGGCTGGAATATGATTGTGCTTTCATTTTTTTCAGGCTAGGTTATCATTATTTTTGTGGCTGGAATATCATTGCACTTTCATTCTTTCCAGGCTAGATTATCATGTTGCTTTCATTATTTTGTGGCTAGAATTGTTACAGCTTACAGAGGCCAATGGTTGAGTTGAGATCTAATCAGTAGATTAGATTGCTATCTCCTTGTTGATAAGATAAGCAATGAGGACACAGTGATCTGATGACATGGTTTGGGAAAAGATAAGATAAGATAGATAAGCAAGTGCTTATATATGTAGTCACATGATGGTAGAGTGAAGGGTAACAGGTCATGCTTCTTGAGTGGGAGATAAGATCTAAGATAAGATAAGATCTAGAGTAAGATAAGATCTAGAGTAAGATAAGATCTAGAGTAAGATAAGATCTAGAGTAAGATAAGATCTAGAATAAGATAAGATCTAGAATAGGATAAGATCTAGAATAGGATAAGATCTAGAATAGGATAAGATCTAGAATAAGATGAGATTGAAGATGAGATGAGATTGAAGATAAGATGAGATAAGATTGGCT
>QLPC01000747.1:0-13301 GCA_003314055.1 Lactifluus hygrophoroides | reverse complement strand
TTGTTTCATATCGCAGTCGCACCCGCCATCCCCTCGTCGCCGCCGACGTTGCAGCGGTACAGCTAGTGCTCCCCCCTCCCTCCCACCTCTGCAGTATTCTGCTGTCGCCACGTGCAGCGCCACCACCGCCTGCAGTGGTCCCTCCGCTGTGCCTGCCACTGCAGGACCCGCGTTTATGACCGCGATGAGGACGACGACGCGGCGACACGATGATGTGGCGACCCGACGACGCAGTGACACGGTGACACGACGACACAGCGCAGCGACGGCTACACAGTGCGACGACCGCGACACAGCGCGACCACGACCGCAACGACCACCATCGCGACAACCGCAACGACGACCACAGCGCGACCGCGACAGCGACACAGCGCGACAATGCCCGCGATACAGCGCAATGACGACCGCGACCACCACCACCACCGCGACCACCACCATCACCACTACCACCACCGCAACGACCGCGACGACGACCACAGCGCGACGACGACGACGACCACCACCACCACCACCACCACCACCACTGCGACGACCGCGACGACGACGACAGCGCAACCGCGACCGCAACCACCACCATCACGACCACGGCTGTGATGACTGTGACCACCAGTGTGACGATGACTGTGACAACTACACCATGACAGTGACGACTGCGGCAATGACAATTTGATACTGTAATATAGTTATATTGTAATGTTTTTAATATGACAATATCAATACAAATTTTGGTTATCTTTAATCTGTTGGCTTGTGGTCTTGTGGGGTCTTGTGGTCTTGTGAGAACCAAAATGAACTGAACTTGTGCAAAAATAGACCTATCTTGTGAACTTGTCACTTTGTGTCTTGTGGTGTCTTGTGGTGTCTTGTACAAGTCACAACAAGTCATGACAAGTCATGACAAGAAAATTGTGAAAATACTGATGCAGGGTGCAGTGTTTTAATCCACAGAGGGATGGGGATGAGAGCCAGGGAAGGAGATCGTTCAGGGGACTTGGGTGAGTATTCCTTGTCACTCCAGTACACGGCTGGCATCTTCTGAGCTTCTTGCCGTCTCCTGACTTTGTTCTTTAGCTCGTTGATCCTGTGCTTGATGTCGTTCTGGGTCAGCATCTCGATGTCTCCTACTGTGCTTCATTGGATGGCTGGGAGGTACTTGTCGTAGGATCCGTGGTTGTCCCATCTTCTGGCGGCCATCTCAGCTCTAAGGACACCGACCTCTGCCTCTCTAGTTGACTGGGGGGTATCCTTACTATCCTGTAGGGCCTGGACAATACTCCTGAGGTGGACATCAAGGGTGTGGAAGGGTAGGGATGGGGGGAGCCATGCTGGGCTTCCCCAGGGCTTGGCAGGTCGAAGATTGTCCTGTGTGTGGGTCTGTGGTTTCTGGGAAGTGGAAGGAGACGACTCGCTGCTTGGCTGTCCTCTATTCGTCTCCATGACAGGTACTCATCCTGTGGCATCACTCTCAGTCCCCATGGTGTGCCTATAAAGATCTTGGACCGCTTTGGTGGAGATGGTGAGAACTCTGTCATAGACCTGTTCCTCAGTCTCGTCGTCTCGTCTGTGGAGGAAAGCTCTGTCGATGGTTCGGGTGACAAGCTCCTTGGGGAGTTCTGGGAAGACTCGTTCAACATGCGAGTCGACTGCGAAGCGTGTGGTGTCTGCATTGAGGACTGGGGATGAAGGGACTTCCTCTTCTGCCCTGTTGTGTTCGTGGATACAGTCTGCAGCGCAGACACCTTCTTCGTGCTGTGCGATGAGGATGGTGGAGTCGATGTTGAGGATGCGTGGTTCTGGGGAGCCATAGCTGATATCGGACATGGGTGAAGATGTTTTAAGAGTGAAAGGATAGGAGTAGAAGTGGGAGATGGCGAAAGGAAGGTGAATTTACCCCCTTCTTAAGAGGGGCGATGGCCTTGGTGCCTAGTGATAGGACTTCGTCGGTGGAAGGCTGCGATAAGGTCAGGTGCATGGAGGTCAACGTCATTGATCCACAAGGTTTCGGATTGTGGGTAACCTTTCCAACTGATAAGGTATTGTCGCTTCTTCTTGCGTCCAAAAAGCCTCGTGTCAAGCACCTGATCCACCTCCCACTCATCTTCGTCGTTGATAAGGTCAGGAGGGGGTCGTTCAAAGTTTGCGCCGTGTTCCTCCGTCTCCTTGTATGGTGTCAGTAAGTCCACATGGAAGACGTCGTGGATCTTCCAATGTGAAGGGAGCTCTAGACGGTAGGCCACCTTGCCCACATGTTGTGTGATTTTAAAGGGTCCATGACGTCTAGGGGCCAATTTGAGGGTTGGGTGATGTGTCCTAAGGTTCTTCCCTTTGAGCCAGACCTGGTCACCTGTCTGGAACGTGGTCTTGGGGTGGTATTCCCTGGCAGCCTCGTGTAGCCTAGTGGCGTCGTGTCTAGCCTTCTGGATCTGCTCTAGCCTTTCTTGGACCTTGGGGACGGTTGATGATTCCGTTTTGAAGCGCACCTTGGGTTGATACCCTATGAGGAGTTGATGGGAGGAATAACCAGTCTTTTCGTGTGGCCAGGTGTTGTGGGTGAACTCTGTGAGTGTTAGATACTTGCTCCATCTGTCGGATTCGTTTGAGACCCATAGGCGAAGGTATTGTTCGAGCCATTGGTTCATTCTTTCACTTTGTCCGTCAGTCTGGGGGTGGTAGGCTGTGGAGATATTCTGGGTAATCCCCATGAGGCGACAGAGTTCCTTGGTGAAGCCTGATGTGAATCGGGGGTCTCTGTCGGATATGATTCGTGTAGGGAGTCCAAACCAGGGTACCAAGTGGTGAAAATACCTCTCTGCTACTCCTTCTGCAGAGATCCCCGTAGTACAGGGGATGAATTTAGTTGCCTTTGAACATCCTTGGTCAACAATGGTCAGGATGGCGTTGTACCCATGACTGAGGGGTAGGTCCGTGATGAGGTCCATAGATACACTCCTAAAGGGACCTAGGTCGGGTTGTACGTCTAGATTGTAGGTCGACGCTTTACGCGCGTTGGTCCTGGTCTTGTTAGCCTGACAGACGGCGCATCTGTCACGAATGACGAATTCTGAGTCCAAGTTTCGAAAATCGACTGTGGGAAAATATTATGTAATCACCTTCCTTTCCTGGCCATGACGCGCATCCACTCCGCTATCCTTCTGTTAACCGACCCGGTTACTTCTGGAGTCCTCCCGAGATGACCGACCTCGTCCCCGAGATGCCCGACTCGTCCGATCCAAAGCCTAGCCCAGCCCATGACCCACCTGATCCCTTGCGCCATCATGTGACTCGACCATCATGTTCCCTCACCTGACCACACCATGTGACCCAACTCTGTTGATCCTCCGATCATATCTGCGCCGGCAACGGCCGGTTTACTGTCCCCTCCCTTGGATCCATCCCCGATCTCTCCCCTATGCCCCGCGCCTTAATTGGATGCTATATTTAGATTCTCCGCAGCACTGCGCAGTCCGCAGTCTGCAGTCCGCAGTCGATCATGGGGTCGCTGTGCAAGTTATTAATAGAATGGTACGACATTCGGATTTATTACATTGGTTACCTTAACACTGGAAACGTCATGTGCCCCTTTTCGTTTACTCGTTTACTGTTGATCATTGATCGTTGATTGACATGTGACCTGTACCCCTGTATGTATATAAACCCCTCCGAATCAAGGAACAGCCCCCCAGACTGTTCATCTTCGTCACCTATCCCTGATAGAGCTGGGCATAACCGAGCTCTACCTAAGCGTCTTTTTGCTTGTCCCCTCTCTCCCTTGTCTCCGCTCTCAACTTAGTCATCGGGGTAGCCAACCGCAGGCTACGACTAAGCCTCTGCCCTTCATCGTCGTCGACCGGAATAGGCGTGCCATAGACCTTTGAAGATCACCGCTGCATCCAATCCCGCATACTCACGTGCACTCGGCCTCCAGTACAAGGCAATGGCTTGGGCAAGCAACGCCGTTCCTGACAGCATCCTTGGACATAGCCCTTTATGAATTGGTTGATGTCGTTCCCTTCATACCTTCATTTCAGTAGCGCTTTAGTTCTGTCGATCCCTGGATGTCCTGCTGTGGGGTTGTTACGGCTCACACGGGCCGGCGCTTAGATTAGCTCGAGATCGAGTGGTGAGGAAGTTGCTGATAACAATGCGAGTGATCAGCTACTTCCTAATCACGTGACCGTGGGAGTCTAGTGCGACGATAAGTCAGGTGACTAATCACGTGACCCCTTTGTGTGACAAGAGATAAGATAAGATAGATAAGCAAGCGCTTATCTATATAGTCAGGTGATGATAGAGTGAAGGGTGTCAAGCCAAAGGCTTGAACGCTTCTTGAGTAGATAAGATAAGATCGAAAGATAAGATAAGATGAGCTTGAGCGCACACAAGAGATTAACCTTCAGGTTCCAATACAAGGACCAGAAGGTTATGAATAGGCAAGAGTGTGATTCAGGGAACGAGTTAGAACTCAAAGCTGGGCCTAATGCTCTGCTTGAGTTCGTCTTAAATACATGGCTACCTTACTGATCAGTAAGCAAGATCAGTCATCGTTTTATGGAGATCAGTAAGCGCAAGGAATAAAGAAGTGCCAGGGAATGGAGGGGCCTTTACTAAGGGCCTCTCAAGGAGTCCTGGCCGCGTATAGAATGGTGGAGATGGCATAAAGTGAGGCCAGGAGTGGGGCCCTTATTAAGGGCCTCTCAAGGAGTCCTGGCCGGTTATGGAATGGAGTGGTGCCACAAAGATTGAGGCAATTGCATAATGGGGACGCCTAAACAGGCGTCCCTTGACTATTCCTACAATGGTCGACTACTATAAGGGTCCGTCCACCGAAGTGGCAACTGATTCCCGCGCCCCCTTCTCTCTGGGCGCCCGTAACAGGGGTGGTCATGAAAGCAAGCGAGGACTGCTCTACGTTCCCCTAGTTCTTCTGGGAAGGCCACTTTGGCAAAGCGAAGTTCAGATAGGAGTGTAGTGGCCTTGTTGTCGTCCTGTCCTTCGTTTTCTTCAAATGGTCTTGACAGGAAGTCCGCCACCACATTTTGTTTACCTGGTTGATGGTCGATGATGAAGTCGTAGTCAGCCATGACCTTCATCCACCTTGCTTGTCTTCGATTCAGATCTTGGGGTTTTTGGAAGTATTGGAGGTTGTCATGGTCCGCTCTGACACGTACTTGGTGTTTCGCGCCTAGTAGGTATCTCCTCCAATGCTTCAGAGCTTCAATGACTGCCATAAGCTCTCTGTCATAGACATCCCAATTCCTCTGCTGGTCGCTAAAGGTCTTGGAAAGGTAGGTGATGGGTTTGAGCCTTCCTTTGTCGTCTTGTTGTTGAAGGACCGCTCCGAGTGCATAGCCAGAGGCATCCATGTTTACCACAAATGGTTTCTCAAAGTCGGGTTGCTGGAGAACTGGAGCGATTGTGGTCCTCATGATGAGCTCTTTGAATGCCTTCTCGTGTTCCTGTTGAGACGGACGCAGATATACCAGCTTGGCCTGGTCCGGCTACCTGCCTAATGCAGACGACGCAACTTGTAGGTAAGTCTCTGACGCTCGGATCGGCTAGATCCTAGGAACCGGAGTACCCGGTTCGCTTATTGTAGACAGAGCGCCCTAAGTGCTCCAAGACAATTGGACTTCCATATCGGGACTGCTAACGATCTCGATTACTGTATGGAATAGAATAGACTTTGTAGAAACCATATGATCATTGTGATTGCTTATGTTTCAGATCTATTAAACATGATATTAAGTACTGCAGGATACCTACCTACTGTATGATCGTTTACATAGATCAAGGACTGTTTCATCCATAGGAACAATCTAAAGGATCGTAAACATTCTCCTAGGCCTGCTAGAAGGCCCTACTGTATGTTTCAAGTGTCCTGTGACACGGACTTTTGGTGTGTTTATGTTCTAGATATTCTTTCTATCTCGCGTCACTGTAAACGCGATATTGTGGACACCTAAACTCACTGTTTAGCACAATTTGTACATACACGCACCTAAAAGTATATAATTCCTCCTATGGGAGTGGGACGAACCCCATCTCCTACAGAGCAATACAACTCTGTTCTCTCTTCACTCTCAGCTGCTAGCTGTTCTATCAGACACTTTACTCGCTGCTGTTCATCAGTTCCGGGTCCCAATGGAACCGCGTTCCCTTGTTCAACTCCGCGACCAGGCGGTTTAGCGGTCTTGCCACGGAACTGAATCCTGCGATATACCTCCTGTAGAAGTTGAGGAAACCTAAGAAGGAGTGTACTTCCTTCAAGTTGCAAGGTTGCTTCCAGTTTTTGATTCCTTCTACCTTGACAGGGTCCATGGCGATTCCTCCAGGCTTTACTATCATTCCTAAGTATTTGACTTCCGATACTTCAAAGGTGCATTTGCTTGGTTTGAGGTAGAGTTCGTTGTCCTGCAAGGTTTGGAGCACTTCTTGCACTCTGCGTCGGTGGAATCCTATGGAGTTGGGTGTGTGGATGAGGATGTCGTCCATGTACACTGTTACGTGTCCACTATCAATGTGTTCTCTAAAGAGGTGGTTCATCATGGCCTGGAAGGTGGCTGGTGAGTTGGTGAGCCCGAAGAACATCACCAAGGGTTTGAAGGAGCCTGTGGACGTCTTGAAGGCTGCCTTCCATTCATCTCCTTCCTTGATCCTAATGTTGTTGTATCCCCATCGGACATCCAACTTCGTGTAGAGTTCGGAGGGGCGATCTGGGTGGAGGTTCAGGCGGTCGAAGAGTTCATCTATGAGGGGGAGGGGATAGTTGTTACACTGTGTATGCTTGTTAAGTTGTCTATAGTCAATGATGGGTCTCTTCAACCCGTCTTTCTTGGTAATGAAGAATAGAGGCTCCACATAGGGTGACTTAGATGGTCGGATGGTCCCTCTATCCAAATGCTCTTTTAGGAACGTGTCTCACGCCTTGTCCTCTTCTCTAGTGAGGGGATAGGCTTTACAGTCTAAGGTTGAGGGTGTGGTAGGAATAGACTGGCCAAGGTCCGGTCCGGTTCGGGTTCGGGGTCATTTGTCCTGAACCTGAACCGAACCTGAAGGTCCAGTTCAGCAAATTCATGAACCTGAACCTGAACCTTGGGTTGCACTCTGAACCTGAACCTGAGGTTCGGTTCGGGTTCGGTTCAGGTTTGGCCTAGGTTTGGGTCCATTTGAGGTTCAGATAAGGTTCGGGTTCGGTTTGGGTCCGGTCCAGGTTCGGTTCAGGTTCGGTTCAGGTTCAGTTCAGGTTCAGTTCAATTTTTAGATATAAACTTCAACTAGTGCTTAAATCAAAAGGTATAAAATTATAGAGGAGCATCATCAACAAGTTAGGTGTAAAGACTGCTTGGAAATATTCTGTCCACACCAAGATTCGAACTCCCAACTCCCAGCATCAAAATGGATTACATCATCTACATGGCACACCTTAACCACTGTGTCACAGTAGCCATTGTTCATGATATCACTAAATGTCTATATATCAACAAAGAATGTCAAAATTATTAAAATGTCTTAGAATGTTTTATTAACAATATTTAGCTTTATTTAGCTTTTTCGTTAAGTGCAGTGTAATGATCTGTGTGCAGTGTAACAATCTCTTGACTGTGAGAATATCAGCCGGATGAAGCTGCGGCAGAGTACACTCACTGAAAACGCGACTTGGGTTTTTTTCATGATGCACTCCTCTCCATCTCCCCCCTCTACGTGGTTGGCTGCCGCGTGTGCAGCTGTTTTTGTTGCTCCCACACTGCGGCAGCGCTTAGCTGCACCACAGGCAAGTTTCTTTTTCACACTTCTTTCAACTGAATTTTTTTTTTGCAGGATTTGTTTCTCACTGCAGCTGCACTCGCACCCCCACACTGCTGCCATCGTTGCGGCGGCATCGCTCCTTGGCATCCCTTCCAGCGGTCTCACTGCCCCTCCTGTGCATGCCACGTTAGCTGCACCAAAGGTAAGTTTCTTTTTCAGTATTTTTTTAACTGACCTTTTTTTTTTGCAGTTTTTGTTTCATATTGCGGCTGCACCAGCCATTCCCTCACCGCCGCCGACATTGCGACGGTACAGTTAGTGCTCCCCCCCCCTTACCTCTGCAGCATCCTGCTGTGGTGATGCGACGACAACACGGCGACACCACGGCACGATGATGCGACGACACAGCAACGCATCAACACGACGACGCGACGGCAGGGCGATGTGACGACACCACAGCACGGTAATGCGACGACACCACAATGCGATGACGCAACGACACTGTGACATGACAGCATGGCGACACAGCGATACCACAACGCAGCGACACAACGGCGCAATGGTGCGACGACACCACAACGCAGCGACACCATGACGCGACGGCACGGCGATGTGACGACACCACAACACAGTGACACCATGACACGACGGCACGGTGGTGCGACTGCGATGACATCACGACGCGACGACACGAAGACATGAAGACGCTGCGACACTGCAATGCAGTGACACAACGGCACAGTGACGCAGCAACACCACAATGCAGCGACGCAGCAACACCGTGACACGACGGCACGGCGATGCGACGACACCACAACACAGTGACACCATGACACGACAGCATGGTGGTGCGACTGCGATGACACCATGACGCGATGACATGAAGACGCTGCGACACTGCTTGCCTATGTTCTTGCCGAATATCAACAGCTCTTTAATCACTCATTACCACTACTGCCTCCATTCTGTTTTGTACATAGTTACATATCAAATAACAACAGTTTTTGAGCATGGGGTTGGCAGTCACCTCATAAGCTGATGATAAGCACACTCTCCAGCAGGTTTAGACCTGCCTGCGCAAGGTTCGATGCTGGCACATGCCCCAAACCTGAACCTCCATTGAGGTCCGGTTCGGGTATATGGCCAAACCCGGACCCAAACCTCAGGTCTGGTTCAGGTTCGAACCGGGTTCGTGGGGTTCACAGACCAGACCGCGGCCAGACTAGGTAGGAAGGAGTTTGATAGCGTGGTCCCAGGGTCGGATGGGAGGGAATTTCTTCGATTCTTCATCGCTAAACACCTTCTTGAAGTTCCAATAGGCTCTAGGGACGATATCTCTCCAATCTCTCTTTGTCTTGTCATGAGCTTGTTTGGCTAATTGTTGGGCGATGGTAGTCCTTCTCCACTCTAGTCCTATCGTTTCTCCTTTCTTCAACCATGGTCGGTTTTTGATGGAGATGGAGTGTAGTCCTGCTACTTTGACTTCTTTACTGGGTGATGGTGCTGCTGCTCTGGCCGTTTTGATAATGAGAGCAGCGTCCATGGTCCCTTGGGCCCAGTTGGGTCGTGGGTTTGCTGCTACAAGCCATGGGTATCCCAATACCATTTGATCCTTTCCCATGTCGGCCACGTAGAACCTGAGGGTGTGAGTCACTTCTCCTGTGGTGACTTCGAGGTCCACGTATTTGTCTACGATCCCTCCCTTGTTTGTCATCCCGTCAGTGTTGTGTAACAGTTTAGGGCGCCACAATGGCCTCATTCCGAGTCCATGTTCTTTGATGAACAGCTTTGAGATGAAATTTCCGGTGGCTCCGCTGTCCACAAGAGCTACCAGGTCTGCCTCCTTCAATGCGGTGTGAAAACAAACCAGAAGTCGCATACTATTGAGTCTGGGTAAGAATACATCGTGTTGAAACATAGCTCGAATAAAGGCCTCCTTATTCAAGCCTTCTGAAAATCCTGTCCTCCTTTGGCGTTCTCCCATCTCTTCTGCAGTTCTTCGTAAGTCGCCAAGTCGCAAGAACGTAAGTATTCAAAGACTTGGTTGGTGGAGAGGGTGGAGGACATGATAGAACTTCCTGCGTCACTAGTAGTGTCATTGGCATCCATTTTTGATGCCTGTATAGTTTTGGGGCGTGGTCCTTTGAATGAGGGGCAGTTTCGTTTAATGTGTCCCTGTTTTTTGCATAGGAAGCACTTCCCTTCAGCTTTAAGCTTCTGAGCGTCTGCTTCGGTGATGCCACGAAGGGCATCCACCTGCATGGCGTCTGGGTGGTTGGTAGGTGTCCTATACTGTCGGTTTCCTTGATTCTGGAAGAACGGCCTAGGTGGTCCTCCTCTCTGGTTTCCTCGTCTAAAGAAGCTTCTCTGAGGACGGTAGGGTTCCAGTTCCGAAAGCTTGGCTTGTTTGTTTCGTGCCAGAGTGCATATCTCTTCCCAAGTGTGTACATTCGTGTCGGAGAGACCGATTTCGCGATGTAGGGCCCAAGTAAGCCCCCTTTTGAAGATGTCATGCACTGCTTCGTTGTCCAATGGGTAGTTGGCCTTCCTCACCAACGCCGCAAAGGTACTGATGTAGTGGTCGATGTCTTGCCCCTGCATTTTGAGCTTCTGGAGTGCAGTGGCTGCATTGGTAGCAGCGTTGACGTCCATCCAGTCCTGTTCAAAGTTGGATTGGAACTCGTCCCATACATTGGCATGAGGTGGGGTAGGGACGGGTCTAACTGAGATCCACTGGATCTTCTGATGCTTCCATTCCGCAGTTGACTGTCCACGGATGTATGTGAGGGCATGCGCTACCTTCCTGTAGGGGTCTCGCATGACAGGGGTGTCTTCATTGGTAAATTGATAAAGGATGAGTGCTTCCATCCAAGCGTCAGCCAAGGGGCATTCCCCTTTGAAGGGTGGTGGTGGGGCGCCTTCCATACGTCCATTCCCAAGTGGTGCAGCGCCCTGTTGTCCTTGGATATTCCCTCCAGGTCCTCCCGGTCCACCTCCTGGTCCTCCTCCAGAATTAGGAGGTGGGGCTCCGCCGCTTGATCCGCCACTACCTCCTGGTTGTGCGCTGACACTGAGAGGATTGAGCATCAGGTTGGCAGTGGTCTGAACCTGTGTGGGGATGATGGTGGTGGTGCTGGTCATTCTGGGGTTTTCAGGAGTGTCAGAGTCGCTTTCTTGATCTTTGGGGGTGTTAGAGTTGTCGGGGTTGGTGCTAGCGGGTCGTGGAGTGTCTTCTCCTTCTTCTAAAGCTTGTAACAGAAGTTGAACATCAAGTGTTGTGAGCTCCTCTGGCTCTACTTGAAGAAGTTCTGGGTTATAGGTACTTGGTGCAAGTCAGGTGGCTTCTCCTTCTTCATCGTCGTCGTAGTCGCCCTTGTCTTGGTGGAAGTGTTTCTTGAACTCAAACCAGAGTCCGTAGGCGAATGTGAGAGGGAATAGTCCTTCATCAGAAAGGGTGTACCAACCACTCCACCTGACGATATGTCCTTCGACTTCGGTTCCTTTGTCTAAGTGGTAGACGGCCCTCTGTCCTTTCCAATGTATGATTCGTCCCTTCAGGACATCTTTGGGTCCTGCACTGGGACACAAAAAGGGGAGTGTGGGGTAAGAGGGTCTTTGTCCAAAGTCGGGGTCCCTCTGAGGTTGTTTCCCTTTCCTTGACCTCGGAGCCAGGATTGAGGTCTGTTCTAATGTCACACCTAAGTCCTAAGCATGTCCACAAGTCTAGCAAGGACTCGATATGTCCTCTGACTTGTCTTGGTCTGTTCCAAGTGAGGTCAAGCAATATGCTTGAGGAGCGAGGGTTCACACGATAAGAGAGATGACTTAGAAAGTATATCCACAAGGAGAACAGACCTAAGACTACCTAGAGACGTCACAAGTCCTTAAGTAGTCTACAGTACATCCACTGGCACTCTTGAGGCCCTTCCAGTACGTTCCACTGCCTTCCCTAGGCCTGTCCCATGATCTGGGTTCGAGTCGAGTCAGATATCCATATCCAGTATAGTACAGAGTGTTGAGACGGACGCAGATATACCGGCTTGGCCCGGTCTGGCTACCTGCCTAATGCGGACGACGCGACTTGTAGGTAAGTCTCTGACGCTCGGATCGGCTAGATCCTAGGAACCGGAGTACCCGGTTCACTTATTATAGATGGAGCGCCCTAAGTGCTCCATGACAATTGGACTACTATATTGGGACTGCTAACGATCTCGATTACTATACAGAACTGGCTTCATAGAAGCATTACGATCATTACGATTAATGTATGTCTCAGATCTATTAAGTGCGATATTAAGTACTGCAGGAAACCTTGCTACTGTATGATTGCACACTATGTTTCACCCTTAGGAACGATCTAAAGGATCGTACACTTTCTTCCGGGCTTGCTAGAACGCCCTACTGTATGTTTCAAGTGTCCTGTGACATGGACTTTTACAATACATGTGATACTTTATGGTACATGGAATGTTCCTATCTCGCGTCAATGTAAACGCGATATTGTGGACACCTAAACTCACTGTTTAGCACAATTTGTACATACATGCACCTAAAAAGTATATAAATCCTCCTATGGGAGTGGGACGAACACCATCTCCTACAGAGTTATCCACATCTCTGTTTGCGCTCTCAAAGCTCTAAGCTCTACTTCAAACTCTTTTACTCGCTGCTGTTCATCAGGTTATGGGCCCTGCGCTCAAACTATAGAACAAAGATTACACACACTCACATCTACATCGCGTCGACTATGTGAGTTACGTCTCTCTTGTTCATTGTTGCCCCCAACTAGCACGTCCTCTGTTAGGCCCATGGGGCAGACAGCGTGCTAGGTCTGTACTGGGTCTCTTAAGGAGACTTCGGTGAGGTGCACTACAGACCATGGCGATGGAGACGTGCACTAAGCAATACCTTTGTCACTGCGCGCACTATATACAGTAGAATAGCAGCGCTATATGCGCTTAGGTGGATGTGGGGCCCCCACATCTACTATAGGCCCAGTGAACTGTTGGGAATTGATGCCCTTAAGTGGGGTCGCCTAGGGGTCTATCACAAGGCGCAGGTTAATCACACCTGTAGCTCTTGGGCCTCGTACAACTGCACTGCGCTAGAAATAGAGTAGATACATGGTAGTACAGATGTGTGGGTGGTGCCAGGGATAAGCATTCGTTCCCCTTGGTCTGGGATATCGCCCAGATGGCACTGATATCCACATCTAGACTACTCAGTCAAGTATCTACCATACACATTAGTAGTTAAAGTGCATACAAGGGCAGGGCACTGTTGTTTGTGCTCTGAAGTACAGTTCCACAGACAGGGGGTAATGCCCAAACCACTTTCCCTGTTGTGTTAAAAGCAGCCTGTTGCTGACGCTCCGTGGCAATAGATAAACCATCCCAATGTCTTCAACAACACCACCCAAAGCACTGCCAGTCTCTACTGGCTCCACTTCCACCACCGCTGTACCCCCTGCAGACACCTCTGCATCGGTGCGCGTTTCAAATGCATACAATGGCACTTTCGCCATTCCCCCAGGAGTCTCCCTGGGACAATTTGAT
>QLPC01000744.1:0-11430 GCA_003314055.1 Lactifluus hygrophoroides | reverse complement strand
TCGATTTACTCGACGATCTTCCCGAAGCCGCTCATCAAAGGAAGATATTGGCGCGAGGAAGATGATTGCGTCCATGTCATCAAAGTATGGATACCAATGAGCGCGCTGGCATGAGCAATCACAGTTGGGTAGGAATGGTGGGACGAGGTTGGTTGAGGGCTCACCGAGGACCTGGTCCCGCCAACATCATACATTAACCATTCATGACCGGCTGTACAGCGGAAAAATGCGGATTTAATTTGCGGTCATTGGAGCCAGGGATATGAAGGGCCAACGCACCTTGCTCAACCCAAAAGCTATACTCTTGCACGCCCAGCGTTCGGAGCCGAGCACGGATCACGTCGTTGTCAGATGGTTCATAGTCTCGGGCAGCGATGCGCTCGATGTCATTCAAGAAACTGTTCAATAACGGCAATTCCCCCCACCCCACCCCCCCTCGCAAATCAGCAAAAAAAACTCAAATCCGTTGGAGGAAGATCGAAGGAAGGACGGAAGTAAGGAAGTAAGGTTGACATACAAGCCTGGTTCTTCTTCCATGCGGATCTTGTTCCGCCCCAACATTTCCTGCACCGCACTGTCCTCCCAGAGGGCCTTCATGTCGTCCGCGCAGCCGACTACGACCTCGGTCACCTCTGCGGCTTTGCGCACGCGCGCGTCGGCTGCACGTGCATTCTCCTGCGCATCTTGTGGGCGCGTGCGAAACCGCTCGAGCGCACTCCGCCACCCGTCGCGTGAACGGACGGCAAACTCCGATGGGCGAGGCAGCGCCGAACCCGAACCGGGGTTGTTCGACTCTTCGACCGAGGCAGCACCGAGGCGGTGCTGGAGGTCCTGCTGCACGCCGCGCAGAGGCGCGAGGCGCAGACGTAACAGGCGGTGCTTTTCGGTGAGTGAGAATGAGGCTGTGTCGGAACCGGTGCCCGTGAGGGCTTCACCGAGGAGGTCAAGCAATGAGACGATGGAGCGGATGAGGTTGAGTTGGATGATGGCACGCCATGAAGAGCGCTCCTCTAGCCAGGTGTCGCGGGCATATTGCATCTGGAAGTCTGTGAAAGTGAGGAGGGACGACGATGCGGATCAGCATTGAGCGTGGGGAAAGTGTTGGCCTGACGCCGAAAGGAAATGGAGATGGAGTGGAATGGGATAAATCGACAGCAACGGATGATTAAGTCGGCAAGCGTAAAATTTGTGCGCAACGTGCACATCAGAGTGACGAAGAAGCGCCCGGCCAACCACTACATCACAATCACGAGAGAATATGAGGAGCGCGCATAAGTGAGCCCAGCAACCCCGATCGCCAATGGGGAAGGGAGAAGAAGAGAAGAATTAAACGCTCACTTTTGAGGGTGGTCGATTTTCCTGGGAGGAGGGGGGGAGCACGATGGACCAACGATGAGGAAGGGTGATAGAGCATCAGATGGGATCACACACATACCACTCTCGCTTTGGCCAAGAATGAGCACCTTGACGCAAGGCCGGAGCCTGCGGCGGGCTGCACGCTCTTGCTTTAGCTGCTCGTCAATCTCATCACTGATGCGGCGGGCCTCTGCCTCTTCACGAAGTCGGGCAGTGCGTGCGGCGGGGGTTTCATTGGGTGGAGGAGCGATAGCAGCAGCGAGCGGGTCCTGGTCTGAGGAACGGAACTTGTGGGCCATATGAGAGGGGAGGAGGTGGGGGAAAGGGAAGGGTGATGAGAGTGGCGAGGAAAGATGAGTGAATGGAGGTCAGGGAGGACGACCAGTAAGGTTACGCGCCGTCGGATGGAGAGCGGGCTTGTATAGTGGTTGGGGGTTAGATTGTTTGATGATGGATGGGTGTCAAGTCAAAGTCAGATCACTTTTTGACTAAAATAAAGGGGTACGGGTGAACGCAGAAAGCTCACAACTTTGTTTCCGCTGCTCCCTCCTCGGCCCTCCCCCTCCCAGACCCATCAACCCCCGGTTGGGTGAGTCCAATATCGAATTCCATGCATTGCAATCTATACTTGACAGGTCGTGCCCATGCCGAGCTTCTGGCGCTTTCAGCCCAATCTCAAATTAAAGGCACTGGTGATTCCGACTCTTTGGCGTCGTAGCAGGACAATCATGCCCATTGGCCGTCCGTACAACTCGGAGACTCGAACACGACTCTCATCACTCCACTGACGCCCCGACTAGATCCAAAAATGCTTCAACCGAGAAGCGGAACCCTCGCCTAGTAGTGGCTTTTTCTGTCCTCGCTACTTAGCGTTCTGCACTATATCCCCTCCCTCTCGCCCAGTTTTGTGAGAGATCCAAACCAAATATCATTTCGGCATTTCCCCTATCGGTTGCCGTAACTCACCTTACTGTAACTCACTCATCCCAGTAAAAAAAATTTCAGTTCATTGTCGGCAGGTTAGCTCAACCCAACCGTGACGATGATGGCCGAGCCGTAATGCTATGTACTGTACTACCATCCACTCGTTATCTCGGGTACCTCTTTATTTGCCGTACCTTGCACCGTTCGCGTAGCTTGACTTTGACCACCGCATTAACCGTGATCACGCCACGGAAATTAAGAGACCTCTTTCTCATGCAAAGTTGCGGGGGTGTGCATTACAGTAATCTGAATTACGTGGACAAGAAGGCAAGTATTTATAATAATAATTGTTCTCTTCTCTTTCTCTTCTCTTCTTCCGACTTCGCGGTCTTCTTTTATCTTCCCTCGATCAAGTCCGGAACTGTCCGCGTGTCCCACCATAATATATTTTTCATCAGCCGCTCGCCTCGCGTGACCCCCGCCCGGCTTACTCAATATGGATCTCTTCCCCCGTTTATTTTCGTGCAAGCTGTATCGTATCGATCTTGTTAAAGGCGGAACAACAACAATAACTGGAACTCACTGTACGCGATTCAATGTCGTAACAAATGAAACGTACGTTTCTGATCCGGGCCATCTTTCCATATTCTTTACTAGGCGAGGGGGAATAATGCGTTCAAGTTCCTCATGAGGAAATTGCTATACTCTGCACCATTATGTGGCGGCAGAAACCACCGTCATTTCCAGCCTGCACTACTTACATATTTTAAGGCAACGAACCAACCCAAAATTGCCTCTGTTCACGCTTGACGGCGTTCAGCACGAGGTGCGAATACCAGACCGTGGCGTTCGCGCGTTTCGAAAATCCGCCGCTTGATTCGGCAGAGCGTTTGTACCACACCACGCGATACTTTTTCACCACCATAACGTGATCCCTCCAGGAAGGGGCTTTCAATTCCGCCTTTCTCTTTCCGTCACACCTCAGTCAATGGCAACGGTGTGTCTGGGCCCTTCCACATCATGACTTGCAGCGCCCATCCAACGAGCAACGCACGCTCACTTCGATTAAATGTTAGACGCGAGCTTTACCCATCTAGGGCGAATCCCTCGACTTCTTGGCAAGGGTCAAGTTGACCGCTTTGCGGCCGAGAACTTCCCCCAATCGTGATGGTTAGACGTACAAAAAAGACAGACCACGTTTCCGGTTGGTTCCAACATCTTGTCTCGTTTGAAACACTCCCTTTGATGCAGAAAAGAGCCAGTTCTGCGCCGCCTGACCACATCTAGCCTCCTGACCCTGTTCTCGCACACCCCGGCATCAGCGCCACTGGCCACTGGTTGACGGATGAATGTTGTACCAACCTTAACTGGAGCCCCGGTCCGATATCATATCAGCCAGTTGCTCCACACCCAAGCGCGCATTGCCCTTGCAGAGGAGTATGCGTGTCAATTAACGATTTTAACTGTGACACGAAGGGACGAACTGAACGTGCAATTAGTAGATGTGAACCGTGTGCGTGTATGAGGGAAGGGAACATTAGGAGAGGGGGGGCCACGTCGAGCTGACGACCGTCCCCTTTACGGCGATTCTTCCAGAAAATTCTCAAGTCCATCCCTTGCCTTGCCAGAATGGGATGCGCAAGGGCAACAAAGGGGCGAAGCGGCGCTTCAGCGTAACTTAAGGGGGACTGCCAATGCCAGGTTGGTGGTCCAGAATCCAAGCTTGAGCGTCATTCGCCTTCCTCTTTCTCTATCTTCTTTGCGTAGGACGCCGTTGCCATGTATAATTCGATGAAAAAGTGTGGAGCACGCTTCCGTACCATACCACATGTGAAATGGAATCATCCCCGTGTTACCCACGTGCGCGTGCGCGTGGGTGCGTGTATCATGGCTGTCCATCTTCATCGCTCGTTTTTTCTCTCACACCGTCGGAATATTCTTTTTCTCCCGAAGGTCTTCAAGTTAAACAATATGCTGTAAGTTATGGCGACTTGCTCAGCGCGGGGTCGCTCTCCCGCCGCAGCGAGGGGCTCGGCAACCCACGCTCTACGCGACTCTCGTCCAGTCCGATCCCGATCCCAACCCCCTGTGTGGACCCACCCCCACGGCCGAGGTCCATCTCCAATCCCTCCTCTTCCGCCTCTTCTCCCGGTTCCACCTCTGCCCCGCTCGTCGCCGTCCTCCGCATTCGCCGCGCGTAAAATGTCCGGCTTGCCGTCGCGTTTGAGAACAATGGCAATAGGTATCGTTCGTCGATCGCCTGGAACCACCGCCCGTCTTCGTTGCGTTCCGCCGCACCCACGGAGGGGGACGAGGGAATGTCAGCTTCCACTATGCTGCCCCCGCGCCCATGGCCGCTAGCTGACGTTGACGCGAGCGGGAGTACTTCGCCGCCGTCCGAGTCGTACGAGTCGCTAGATGCAGCGGAGAACACGGATGCCGACCGCGCCGGCACCAAGGGTTGTTGGCTCTCATTCTGGTTCTGCACGTGATGATTGTAACTCCGTGGTATATTCCCGTAGTGCGATCCGATCCGTGCAGCCGCGCGACTGTATCCTTGCAAGTCATCAGGCAGATGCTGCCACCGCGCACCGCGGCGGGGTACCAACGGCTCTTCGTCGTCGCTGCTCGTGGCGTCCTCGTCCTCGACTCCTGTCCGTATTCCGAGCACCTCGAGCATCCGCGCGGTCGTCCCACCGAAAAGAACGACGGTGAGTACGACAACAACGAGGACGGTCGTGCGCAACGTCTGTGCGTTGTTTCCGTGGAAGCCGGCCGCGAGGGCGACGCCAACAGCACCGCGCAATCCGGCCCAGAAGAGCATCATTTGGTAGGCGTGTGGGAGTTCCTCGCTACGCTGACCCCGCGCATGACGTTGGAAAAAATTAATCAGCTCCGAGAGTGGGAAGACGGCGGCGTAACGGGTGAAGATTACTGCAACGGTTGTGATTGCGATGAAGAGCGGTTTGACATAAGACGTCACCTTCTCTCCAGATGGTGGCGACGTGAAAAGGGACAGTCCGAGATAAATGAAGATGAAATTCTCCGAGAGCTGCGCAAGAGTGCCAAAGATGTATTTGGTGGCACGTTGCGTGCGACGTGACATTGTGTGATAAGCATAATGCTTGAGGGTGATGCCGCAGAAGAGAAGAGACACAATGCCCGACATTGACAAGCCGTTGGAGAAAAAGTAACAGGTATAGGCGCACAGCGCGACGAGGCAGGTTTCGATGGGAGGGTACGCCGTGAGGGAAGAGTGCTTGAGAACGAGTGACATCGCCAGACCGAACGCAACGCCCAGAGCCATGGAGACGCTGAATGAGAGGAGGAAGATCCCTGTTCCGTGGAAAAGAGACGACAGGTAGATTTCGGTTCCGTGAAATTGGGAGAGTGTCCTTTCAAAAATGTTGATGATGACGCGGATGAGGGAGAGGAGAGTGTATCACGTACTCATACATGACGATGCTGACAGCATCATTGAGTAAACTTTCTCCAAAGATAACTGTATACAGCTTGGGATCAACCTTGTACTGCTTGAAGATGGCTAGAATTGTGACCGGGTCCGTCGCAGATAAAGTGGTGCCGAACGTGAGGCATTCGAGCAGGGTAAGTTCCAGGGACTCGATGCCGAGAATAGACCAGATGTATACTAGTACTCTGACGCCCTCAGTAAGCTAGGAACTGCGCCTCAAGAAGTCTCACGGACGTACCCAACGCCCACAGCTGAGATGAACGTGCCAAGGAACGCGAATGTCAAAATGGAGCCGAAGTTACGGAAGAAATTTTCCTATGGGCGACGGCGATATATCGCATTGAGAATACGGAGGTGATAAAAGTGGATGGACATACCTGTTTCAGTTCATAGCCAGAATTCAGAATGATGGGCGGAAGGAGGAGGTTGAAGAAGAGTGTGTGCTTGAAAGTCTGCCGTAAAGAAATCAGATATGGCGGTTGCACTGGAACGAACGCCCTCGATGTGGTTTTTCCTTTCTCTTCAACTAGTCCTGTCCGGCACCTGCTCCCACTAGGAGAGACAAAATACACTCCCAAAAAACGGCCACAGAGACCATTCGGAGCAAGGCGACTCACCAGCATTTCTCTAATTAAATGCCCCGGCGCTAGGCGCACGATGAACCCAACAGTCATACCCGCAACAATGGACACGACGGTTTCATGAATCGCGCGTATTCGCTTGATCTGTAGGTAATAAGATGTCCAGAGAGATAGAATAAGTAGAAGGCAGACAAGGAAGAGGGACCAAGACGAATAGAACTCTTCCTCCTCTGGGATAGGTGCCGGTGAGGATGAGTCGGCAGCGTCAGCGGCAGTTGCTGTGATAGAGCCCAGGTGAATCGACATGGCTCTATCTTCAATGAACGGAAAGGTTGCCTTGAGGGCGCAGGGATCACAGAGCGTATTGACAGCGGGCTGTCTGCGTGAGTTGGACTTGGCAGGAGGTGGTCTGATGACTAAGCAATTGCAACTCCCGCGGGCCACGGCCACGCAACCTGATCTAACCGACCCGGGCCAAACCCGCCAGCTCGTCCTACTAATATTCTCCTCATTCATGGAGACCCCGTGGTCAGCTACAGACACGGTATCAAAATCATAGATGTTTATTGGGGAACCGTTCATCGGAAGCCAACCATCGGACCTTTCGAAGCTTCCATTGACATTGACACCCGTGACATTCCGAGGCTAGTTTCACCAGAGATGGCCTTTTCCCTCACGGTTTCGCGCCACTCGCTTCATCGCATAATGGGATAGAGCTCGATATGTTTTATGTACTCGCGCGCAATTGTGGACCCACGGCGCTTGACTAGCAGCTGCTCTGTGAGCACCAGATTCCCCTTTTCAACACCGAATAATCTGGTCGGGCATATGTTTCTGCTCGACACTCAACCAGGGGCCCCACAAACCCCCAGATGTAAATTGGTGACGCCAATGATGATAACCATCATTGACTACGCGGGTGTATCAGGGCAAGGGGAAACAGGGAATATCTAGATCGTGTGATGCAAGCATTAACGCATTCCAACCACCCCATGTCCTCGATGGGGTTTTGTACCTGTGCCACGTGATCACCTTATAGTACTGCGCCAGAGGAGCCGTATAAAGCTCACTTATTCCCCCGATCGGCCTAGGAGACACCTTGCGGGTTGCGTCATTTTCGAGTTGTGTTATAAAGACGAGGCAAGCTCGGGCGGCGATGATAAAGGGTGGCTTAAGAGGTAACGTAAGTGGCTGCAGATAACGTCTTCCTACGAGCATGTTCGATGTCAAAGCTCCTTCGCCACAAGGCAGGAAAATTGCACAAATGAAAAGACACCTACTTTGGTCACGGTAATCAAACTTGAGGTAAGCATTGTCTCCTGTCCGCGCGCGTCGCTCTCTAATCTGAGAAAGCTCAGCAATCTCCTCAACGCAAGGGGGAAGGCCACCGTGATGCATTGAAAGAGGCGGTCACCGTCTCTTCCAATGCATTACGGTGACCTCTCAGCGGGCATGTCCGTCTCATCCAGAGCGTGTTGGGCAAACCGTAGGAAGGCAACGGCGCGATTCGTTCAACTGGAAGGACAGCCATCGGAATCTGTAAGTGCGAGACAACTTGATCAAGTGCCGGATAATTCCGTGGGAAACAATGTAATGTCTTACAAACCGTCAGCTCGAAAAAACTTAGATGTAACTTAACGAGCTCGTTGTCTCATCACCCGCGCGCATCATGTCCGATTTGATGAAGGCGTTGGCATGGTTATTGATATATTCCATTTGCCTATCCTCATCCTGATGGGAGATAGGATAGGATTCCAGAAGCCGAAGAACGGCTCGGATGTCTGCCTTGGGATAGGCGTACAGATTTCCTACCAAGAGGTCCAGAACGTTACCACGTGCGATTGGCGTGCTTTCGATATTCACCACACATAGTCACGATACCTTCTTGGCCTAGGAGCCTGCAAGGATTCTCAAGTAACTTAGTATACCATCGCCGGTGGTCGGGAGAGACCATCATAGCCCGGATACAAGGGAAGACGAACGCCATCAATGTTAAATCGCCTCGGGCACGGTTTCGATATCCCGGATGATTGTGAAGCCGGCTGACGATTTAAGTCTATGAGATCGACCGTTAAAAACCCCGCGGACCTAAGGATACTCTTCCCTGAGTCCGCTGTATACGTAGAAACAAACCGTCATTAGCCGGGGCGGTAAATCGAAGGGTGGGAGCGTTCGCTTTCCATGAATCCACAACCGAAATGTCATCACTCGCTACTCCAAGAGGGTAGTTCCCTTGATGACCCGCACTGCCGCTCCGTAAAGATGACCCTCGCCCGCGGTGTTGCGATATTTCGACGGATGGAGACAATCACCAACACAAATTCCCTTGGAGCTGGTTACCTGCAATGCGATCTCCGTCCCCACCACCAGATGTGGCGCTATAAAGAGTTAAGAATGTCGCTTGCAAACTTGTTACATGACCGCTAGGACTCGCAAGTGAATTGCACTAACCTAAGGCCGGGCACAAAGTAGGATCGAGACCGTTGGGTGTTAATGCCATTTATCGTCCGGTGGCCGTTTTAGGGTTGATCCCTCCGCAAAGGACCTATGAAATATACAGATGTGAGTGGCTAGAGAATAAATAATACAGCGATACAGTGTGACGGCGGTGTGATCTGATTGAGAGGCCAACCTCTACGAACCCACTTACCACTGGCAAGCCAACCTGAATGTCATCATCAAGAGCTTCCGAGGTCCCTGCCCGTTTGGAGTATGAAGGGTATGGGCTGTGTCAGTGCACCCTGAGGCATTTTATCACTACCGCATCCTCGCCATCTCGAAATTTGAGCTTGGACTTGGAACACGGGGACGATGGAGTCGAGATTCTGTCAAATTTAACCCGGGCAGATTCGGAGGGAATGGGCATGATGGTTCATCCAGCCTTGACTGGGAGAGGGCCGGAGAAGATGGAAAGCGATGATTTGGACTCACTGGATAGATAGCCAATCTGTTATGAGAGGAGAGCGCGAAAGGGAGCCATCATCATCTGGTCTTGGCATGCGCGCTCAACATGCGAGCCGAGCTCAATTGCAGGGCAGTGCTCACTCCGACAAAATCATGCACTGATCCGTCGCCAAGCTGTGATCACGACAAAAAGACGGGATTTTAGATTGCATTTAGGCAACCTCCACCGCCGTTCACTGTTGGCCATCCGCTACACGGCCCTGATAAGGCACTGCAGAGGTCACTCTAGTGTACTCTTCTCGCAAAGCGCTCGGGGTGTATGTCCATTGCCCACCAATCAATACTCAGTTATTACCACCTTTCAAAGTTGGCCTTCCCTGCCCATTTCTCGTGGTTTCACTAGTTCTTTCGCCTTTTCAATACACGGGAGAACCTTCGATAGACTTTGGAGTGGTCTCTCTTGCCCCACGACCTCGCTGCAAGGTGTCGTGCGATCTCTGTCCTCGGTGTGGGAGGCTGTCTATTCCATATACTGTGATACGGTGCGTTTTCGTTGATAAAGTACTAAGCGCTAAGCACTCAAAGCATCAGGTGCATGAGCTCTAGACAACTAGACCCTAAAAGTCCAATCGATAGAGTCCAGCCATAACGAGCCGTCTTTGTCCACACAAGCTTGCCAGTGCGCAGACCTCTAGGAGTCTAGGTATCTCCACCCTTCATGCCAAGTGCGCCTCCCCTGGTCGAAGTTTCCCCGGATTGTTATGACCTTCAATAATCCGAAGTGCTGTCACCAACAAGCCGGTGAACGACCCAAACCATCGCCATGAGCTCATGTCCGTGACCTGAACTTCGTCTTGTGCAGCGGGAGGGTACTAGTATCCAACTTCGCAATACCGTCTCCGCAGCTTTTCCCAAGTAACCCTTTCCTGGTGTCTCCATGCATGTACTTGTACCGATAAGAATGTGTCAGTGAGAATACAGCATTGGCAGAGTCTGCCCTTCTTCTCTCACCATTGCCACGATGGAGAGAAACTCAACCATGATTAGGGCGATGATCTTAATTATCGTAGCGACTGACCGGATTTCAGTACAGACAAGGGGGCCACTCTTTCGATAAAGACGAAGCAGTTGGAAAGTGCATCATCCGCGTTTACGCCCCCCGCCTAGCAAAGGTCGTGCAGCTCAAGCTACCTCCTTCCGATCAGCCTGGAGAGATTCGTCGTGCGTCTGCCATTGCCCTCGAAGTCAAATACGACGGTAGTGGTTCAAGGGATCTATGCTACTACGCCTACTTTGTGTATTTGTCTCTTCGGCATGAAGCAGTCTGAAAAGGTATAAGAAAGCGGAGAACTGGGCGAGCTGGGTCACGGATCAGGGCCCAGTTCCCACACTATGACAATTTGAGCCTTTTGGATCAAATTTTGATGGAGATAAGGTTGGCTCGGTGAGGGATTTCCCACCTTATCCGAGTCCTCAAGATACAGAAATAGTTTAAAATCGGTAATCGGTCGTCCTGATTCCCTTGCAGTGGCAACCAGGTATGTGCTGCAAGTGGTGCCAAGACAGTCACTGGCACGGTACCACAATGCGCACGATAGTCACGTGTACCGCCCTCACGTCAGCCCAGCCCGGGACACCGGATGGGCCAGATGGCTGCTATGAACTTTAATAAGCAGCAAGCACCCCACAGTGAACCGCCTCGAACTCGAACGACTGACAATGGCTGTAGCTTTTAAATCTAAAAGTTGTCACTTTGTTACTCCGAGTCAAGGCACGTTCAGCGCCCACTGCCAGCACTCCGTCTCCGAGGCTTCATGCCATCAACATTCAACGTTCAACCTTTACATATATCACACAAGTCACAGAATCATTATCGTTACCGGGGACTGCGGCCTACGCGACATCTTTACGGCCACTCAATTTGGGATAATTCCTTCACACCTGTGGCATGCAGTGTGCGGCACGTCCAAGCATATTGCGGGGCTGTGGTCTCGGAGCGCGGATCCCATCCCGGTCACCAGGAAAAGACTAAACGTTGGCCCCGATCCAGTTCTATGGCCACCATCGTTGTATATCAACGCTACTCAAATGTCGAAGAAGTTTCGGAAGACAAACTACCCAAACTATTTCTCCCCCTTCTCCGGAGTCCAACCCTTATGAGCAATAGTACATGCACCGGGATCCCCGCACAGC
>QLPC01000742.1:0-22825 GCA_003314055.1 Lactifluus hygrophoroides | reverse complement strand
CGTTTCCTGCCACGTCGTTTTTCTTTCCTGCCCTAGCTTTCTTTGCTTTGTGACCTTTGTACTTGGGCCGCTGCGAGGGCCCAGGTGGCACGGGCTGTTTCATTGCTTTCGCCGTGCTGGGTTCTATCTGGGAAGCGTTATGAACCCTCTGCACATGGGCTCGCGCCACATAAAGTTCGCGTATTAATGGGCGAGAAAAATGATGGCGAATGAGCGTGCATCGAGAGAGGGACATTCCCGTGTCGAAAGAGAAACGAGTGCAGAGCTTTTGCCATACACGAGCTTTTCGCGGCCCGGACGTGCTCTCGAATTGACAAATTAACCATTCTCAGCCCTCCGAGTCACAGCTTCAGCATGGCCCCCTTCTTCTCATCTCTCTTTCAATGGATAGCAGGGTGAGCCTCATGGCACAACATAAATCATCATGCAGGTCCAATTTCTAACAATCGTAGTCTGTTTTTCACCAAAGCGGCGGAGATAGCTGTTGTCGGCTTACAGGTGAGTACGCTATAACCATACGGCGCCTTGTCCAAGTTACTTTTTACTCTTAGGCGTCCGGGAAGACTTCCTTTGTGAATGTGATTGGATCGGGGCAGGTAGGCTTTTGCGCCCCTAAGTGCGGATACACCATTCACTAATACGTCTCCTTGAAGTGGAGTGAAGACGTTGTACCGACGGTAGCATTCAATTTCCGTAAAGTGAGAAAAGGAAACGTCATTCTAAAAATATGGGATGTAGCAGGTGCGAATGCCATCTGCGGATGCTGGCTGATGAGCGCCTACTGACACCCACTGTCACTTCGCGTATCTTACAGGCCAACCAAAATTTCGCTCAATGTGGGAGCGTTATTGCCACGGTGTAGACGCCATAGTGTACGAAGCCGTGGGCCTCTTTCCTACTAGATCTGATAATCTTCTTCCAAGCTTCGTGGTAGATTCGACTGATGTACGTTAACCACTACCATTTCACTGTTAATCAAGGACTGACTATCCAGCCGCAGCGTGAAAAATTCGAGACTGCAAAATTCGAGCTGCACACGCTCCTCGGGCAGCCCTCCTTGTCCGGGGTTCCACTGCTTGTGGTCAGAGACAGTTCAGAGACTCCGACATGTAACAGGTTCTGATAAGTTCACTTGTCCTAGTTGGGTAACAAGAACGACATACCTGAGCACACAAACGTCCAGGGCCTTATACGGGCTTTGTAAGTTCCCTTCCTCGTACACCACGCCATGTCTAACAGATCCTTCAGGAACCTTGATAAGATAACTGGCCGGCCAGTCTCGGTAAGTACCTAGGCTTGTAACATGAACCTCTCATTGAACGAGGCTCTGAATCAGTGCTATTCGGTATGTGTTGAGCTTATTGACTGGTAAACTTGTGGCTGATGACTGTTTCCAGTGTTCCATGAAAAGCCAACATAATTTGTAAGTCTCACGGGCAATATGGAGGCGAATCAATTTAATCCTTTTACATAGGGATATCGTGCTCCAGTGGCTTTCCAACCGGAGCCACTGAGGCTGTAGTTATTGTAGCTTATCGGTTATTCCCATGTTCGAGATCTACTTCCACTGTTTTATTACCATTTTATTAGGTCGCTATGTCATTGATCCTGACCAACAAAAAAGTGAACGATCCCTTAGTCCGTATCCATACTCTCACCCCCTGATTCGTTCTCATGGGCTTGTTCGCGCACGGCCCTCAAGAAGGCCTCCACACTTGTCCCGGCCTCTTCAGGGAGCCCCAATTGTGTGACCAAACCGCCCAGCAAGCCCGTGCGCAGAGCACGATCGAAGCTTGCCACCGCACCACGGAATTGCGGGGACGACACAATCTGAGAAAGGACCTCAGGTGAGGGGTTTTCGGGTAGATCAGGTGGTAGATGGGGGAATATTGTCTGGATGAGCTCAGGGTGTGAAACGAAGAGTGGTGTCAAATTTTCGGCAGTGAGAACATCCGTAAGGGACAACTCTGGTGCATCAGGTCAACACAGCACGCGAGCATAAATAGCTAGATTCACCTGGTTGTGCTGCTGCGGAACTCGACATTTGTGCAACCAAGGAGCGAAGTTGAGAAATCTGTTCCGGAGTTGGCTGACTGACACCGGAAGTGATTCAGCACGATGAGAACCCAGAAGTAGATTCGGATGAAGCGCACCCTGCGGGGGCTGATGCTTGAGCAGATGTAGACGCACCCGGTGTCTGTGAGGTGTTATCAGCGACACCCCATACGGGGATGTAGCCAGGTATCTGGAGGAGTCTGTTGACATGGAAGGCAAATTCCTCATCGCGCTCGCTTGATGCATCCTGCATTCCGCACGAGTGATCAGTAGCCCCGGGGCACATATACGGAGCAAATTACCTGCATCCAAAACTGAGAGGTATCTGTTCAACAACTAACTTTGCCCAATTTTAATGAGCATACTTACGAAATGCCTTTGGTCCGATGAAGAAAACTTGAGAACGTATACGCGGCCGCTTGCCTGCGGAACGCTAATGAAGCTAGCATCGGTCGGGAATAAGATGAGATCCTAGTGTACAATCAGCACGGATTAATACCGAGAGACCGAGATGGACGAACCTCCTCTGTCTCCTCAGAATCTCTATTTTTCCACATAAAATGGAGCAGTTCGTCGTCCCCTCGTTCGATCACTATGGCACCCTTATCCACACTGGGTTCGACTATGTTGGTGCCTTCGCGCCTGAATGCGCGCCCAGCCTTGAAGGCGAGAATCGTGGACCGTTCAGTCAGAGGCATCTGCTTAGTGAGTTATGTGGAACCAGTCCGACTGGGAATTTCTCGTACACGCGACGCGTCATGCTAACTTCCAGTTTTGGTCGCATATCGCCTAATCAACTTTCAAGCTCGCAAGCTCGACACTATTTACCACTATTCAGCAATCCCTCGAACCTCGAAACAATGTTCGATGACCAAGCTGGATGGGGGGCATCTGATGCATTTTCATCCGGTGATGTAGTCAAGGATGCCATGAAGAAAGAGCAAATGATCAAGTGCGTCCCACTCGGCCCTCATTTAGTTCCTGCCTTTTCTCAAACTACGCAGAGATATTATCGCTCATCAAGAAGACCTTAGAGGTATCTGCGTATCACTAATCTTTTCGAATATCGATTTATTTCACATCGTATTACTACCAGTGCTGCTGGAACGTGTGAAGACAGTCGAGGGCGACATGGAAAAACTGTCATCCGGAAATGCCACTCTGCAAATGTACATCGACAATCTGACGCTACAAATGGCCAAAAAGCGTTGACTGTTCGCACTTCGCGAAGGGGGGGGACCCTTCTCACCCTGCAGGCGTGCTCGCTACGAGCTGTGACGCCATCATAAAGCGAATGGACCACGACGTATTTCACCCGTTTTGGGGGCATCGATGGGATGGGATGAGCGCAAAGCCACAATATCGCTACAACGTTTAAATATCCTTGTAGCAAAGATTAGCAGTATTATTGGTTGGTGTGTCAAGGAGAGGGTAATTGATAGAGTAACGTGATGTGTGATTAGTCACGTGACATGACGCGACTCACTTGCCGCTGTGGTAGGTCAGGGCCGGGTCAAGGCTTTCCTTCGATCAGCCTGACCTTGTGTTGTACCATGTCAACACTAAACAAGCTTGCCATTCGCGGTATCCGGTCGTTCGACGACAAAAGTCTCTCAATCATCGAATTCTTCTCCCCTGTCACGGTCATTGTCGGTCACAATGGAAGCGGAAAGACAACTGTAATTGAGTGCTTGAAATATGCAACCACAGGTGATCAACCACCCGGGACGCGAGGCGGAGCCTTTGTACATGATCCCAAGATGGCAAACGAAAAAGAAGTGAAGGCACAAGTGAAGTTACGCTTCTTCGCCGCCAATGGACAACGCATGCTCGCCGTCCGTAACCTGTCTGTGACAATGAAGAAGACTGCCGGCATGACCATGAAAACGTTGGAGAGCATCCTGGCCCTTGACACTGGGAATGCAGAGAAGTCGGGAAAGGTGCGTCGTATACATGCAGAAGCATAATTCGTCTGATCCTCAGAGTCCCGTAGCGTGCCGTTATCTCGACAAAATGCGCGGAGATGGACGTCGAAATACCTCACCTCCTGGGTGTCTCAAAAGCTGTGCTCGAAAATGTCATCTTCTGTCATCAGGAAGATTCATACTGGCCGCTATCTGAAGCTTCGGTTCTAAAAAAGAAATTTGATGATATATTTGAGGCGACTAGGTGAGAATATGCCCTACCTTCTGGTTGCTTACGCGTCTGAATTATTCCAGATATACGAAGGCACTGGACTCGATCAAGGCGCTTCGGAAAGAGCGCGTCGCTGAATTGAAGTCCGAGAAAGAACGTCTTGAATCCTTGGCCCGGGAAAAGGGGCACTCGGATAAACTCAAGGCTCGTATCTCTGACATGAACGCAAGCATAGCGACGAAGGAGGGTGATTATCAGGAGGCCAAGAAATTATACGAAGCATTGGCGCGATCGAACCGTAAATTCGAGGAAGGCGCAACCAAGTTCCGGGAAATCTACCTCAAAGTTGAGAACTTGGAGAAAGAAAAGCAGAAGTATCAGGAAGAACTTGCCGAATTGCGTCCGAACGTACAGGAGGTTGATGGTGCGCCATCCATTTTCTGCAATGTCACTATAAGTCCTGATTGTTCTAATGTGATGAGACACCGACGAGCAACTGGCGGAGCGTATCAAAAACTTCAACGCCCATATCGCTGAACAAAGAAATGTTCGACGGCGTGAGGAAGCCACCGAACAAGATAAAGAGGATGAACTTGCTGCCGCTCGAAAGAAGCACGTAGAGCTTAACGAGGAACACGGACAACTGATCGCGGAAGCCAAGGTGAAGGGCGTCATTCCAGTGGAATGAAACTTCTTGACAAATAGTTTTAGGCTCAAGAAGAGCGGATACGGGACCGTGAAGTTTTGATTCGCGAGATAGCCACACAGCATGGCATTCGGGGGTTCGACACGACACCACTCGAGCGTAACAAAGTCACAGACTTCACGACGAGACTGGCATCTCTATCAACTCAGCAAATGGCTGAAGTTGATCGTATACAGGTATATCTAAGATAACAACAGTCCCTTCCTATCTTGTGCTCAAGTCGCAATTCTTTAGAGCGAAGTACAACAGAGCAACACCATTTACAACGAAAAATCCCGGCAACTGCATGCTGGTCTGGAAAGGTACAAACAACAGAGGGCGAGCAACCGCAGCAGAATCGTATGTGTGCTACCCAACATTGTATACGGCCGGTATTTACTGTCAGTAGACAAAGCTCCAATCAGATATCGCAGCGACAGAGAACAACTTAGAGGCAGCGGAGGTGCTAGATGGAGAGCTACTGACTGTTGTCTCAGATATTGAAGGGAAGAAAGCGCGCATCGAGCAACTCAAGGCAGATATTGCCTCTGCAAAGCATGATGATCGTATAGCGGAACTAAATACCAAAGTTCGAGTGTTGGAGGACAAGCGAGACGACCTCACGCTTGAAATCAGGACGCTCAGTCTGCAATCAGATGCACGAGCCAAGTTGACGCTGCACCAAAGAGAATTGGCTTCTAAGGAGAGAGAGATGAAGAACATGTAAGACTGCTGATTCACACTGCTTCCTATACCTCATGCCTCTCAGTTTGCAGATCTCGAATGCGAAGTCTTCCAAACTGGTAGGAACAGAGGCGAAAGCCGATACAATGGAGAGTGATGTCAACGTGGTCATTGCGTTCGTGATTGGTTCAAAACATTGCATCCAGTCCCACTTACTGTCTTTAGGAAAACTGAGAGAGCGCATGCGGACCTTGAAGCAGAATGTGGCATTGCCGATCGGAGACTTCATGAATCGGAAACAAGCTTATCTTCATTGAGGAACCAACTCAAATCAAAGCAGGAAGAACTGAACGGTAGGATGACATCACGTTTGGCGTTCACTTAACTTAAATTGAAACAGGGCTGGAAAAGAAGCTGAGAGATGGACTTGGGGAACACCCATCAGTTGAGGCAGCCGTTAAAGTGGCAACTACAGAGATCAACTTTTTGCGAGAGTCCGTCTTCTCGTTGTCAGTCGAGATGTGATGTCTGATTGGTCTTTGGCAGATCGCTCTCTAAGAGTTCTGAGAGTATAGAGCTCTATCAGAAGCTACTTAATCATGGCAAAACCAAGCACATCTGTGAGGTCTGCAACCGGCACATGACGGACGATGAACTGAAGCCATTCGAGAGTTACGTGCGTGATAGTGCTTTCTTCTACTCACGATGTTACGCTAAGCACATCCACCACAGCTCAGCGCTAAGATAAAGCAAACTTCTCCAGCTGCCCGGCGTGAATTCGAGGACGACTTGGAAGGTTGGGAAAAAGTCCTTGAAGAGTATCGAGGGCTGTTGTCCTACGAAAGTTCTATTCGTCGTTTGAGAGAGGTGGATATCTCTTCTCTTGAAACGCAAATTCACGCCCAGGACGAATTGCTGCCGTCACTCACCGAGATTGCTGAAAAGGTAGAGCGTCAATCTCCCCCACGATTAACCCATCTGAGTTATATGTGCCAGGCCAATGAGAGACTGCAAGCCCTCAAGAGGGAGTTGAAGGAACTTGCATCTCTACGACAACATGCAATTAATGTATCGAGGCTTTATAGTGATTGCCAGGATCTTCGAAATGAGATATCAAACGTCGAGAACTCCTTGGCTGCTACGGGATCCACCAAAACAGCTGACGACGTCCAGCAGGAGTTGGATGAGTTGTCTGCGGAGTTGTGAGTGCTTTTCTATCGTTCCTGCTTGCTTCCGTTCAGCTTATGACTTATTGGAGACGAACCACTGAAAAGGAAAAGCAGAATCTTCTGAATGATCGGGAGCGCCGGAATAATATTCTACGAGGGCACGAAACCGACCTTCATCATCTCCAATTGCGTGAAACCGATCTTCGCAGCAAAGTAAGAGAAAAGGAGGCCCTGCAGAAAAGTGTTGAGGCCATGCAACTTGAGATGGCATCCCTGACAAGTCAGCTGAAGGTAACAAGGTAGCTTACTTATATCAACATAAAGCTGATTAGGTTTAGGAACTGGATGTTCAAATATTAGAAAGCCAGGGTCCTATTGACTTACTTGATCGAGAGTATCAGACTACGCAGACTGAACTCGGCGCCAAGTTGTCTCAAGCTCAACAAGTGGCTCAGGAACTCAGCAAAAGCGCCGATAAACTCGAAGATGCCAGCAGGCTTATCGAGCGGTGAGTTTCTTCCGCTATTCCTTACGTGCTCCCTATTGACCAGAATTTAGATACATACGTGATAAACGTGGCAAAAAGCTTCAAGACTGCGCCGACGACATTGCACACTACGAGGGGAAAATCCAGGAGCACAGACTCGAGATTGAGCAGGTTCGCAAGAATGTCTCGAAATTGGACAAGGAGATCAATGAAGGAGGAGCTGCTTTGACCAATCTTCGTGAAAACCGCCGTATTAGGAAGTTGCAAGGCGATATCCAAGCAACTCAGGGAGAGATAGACTCTTCTGACCTAGAATGGGCTGCCAAAGCGAAGCGCAACTTCGAGGAGAAATATCAGCCTGAGAAAGATCGGGAAAACGAAATACAGCAGAGGGTAATTATGCCGCAGCATCTCGCGATTCCTATTTACGGTTTTCATTTAGAGTGCTCACATTGGAGGAGAGCTGACATCATTGAGAATCCAATTACAAACGCTGGAGAGGGATCTCGGAGATTATAAAGATATTAACAAGAAGTATACCGATCAACTGGTTAAGGTCAAGGTAGGCCTCTCAACCCTCTTGGCAGATAACATGCTCAATTGATAAGATGTCTGATATGGCCAATAACGACCTCGAAAAATACGGAAAAGCACTAGACAAGTAGGTCTCCTACCTCCCCACGGATAATGCTGATCATCACCGTGACCCTAAATAGTGCAATAATGAAATATCACTCCTTGAAAATGGAGGAAGTGAATGACACAATGCGTCACCTTTGGAACAAGACATACCAAGGCACAGGTTTGTATTGCTGGGTTACCTTTGCTATTTGTGTTGATCACTTCTAAAGACATTGATGGGATCCGCATCCGATATGATAGCGAAGGCGGCGCTTCAAAGCGATCATACAACTACCGGGTGAGTACTCCACCTCTCGCGCCTTCCGACTGTTTATCGACGTTTATGGACCGTAGGTCGTGATGACAAAAGATCAAGTGGAAATGGACATGCGGGGACGTTGTTCAGCCGGGCAGAAAATGCTGGCATCTATCATCATTCGTCTTGCGCTTTCTGACTCATTTGGACAAAATTGTGGAATATTAGCTCTTGATGAGCCGACCAATGCCCTCGATGTTGAGAACATCGATGCACTGGCAGCTAGCCTTGTCGAGTTTGTCGTATCTCAGACTCTAAGTGAGCGAAGCTAATCCATTTGTAGCATTGTCAACGAGCGGAAGAATCACGCTAACTTCCAGCTTATCATCATCACACATGACGAGAACTTCCTTCGGAAGCTCGGCCAGAGTAATGTCATGGAATATTATTGGTGCGTGTGTAGCCCCGACCCTCGGTAAGTAGAGAGATTGACCTCTGCGCAGGCGTGTGTCCCGAGATTCTAGGCAAAAGTCGGCCATCGAGCGGCAAAGATTTGGTTGATCGCCCGTCTCTAGTGTATCTGTATTCACATTGTGTTACTACTGCAATCTGTTGTGTTGCCTTCATATTCACTACCGAATTCATGGCGTGTTTTTATTGGACAAGACGCGTCTTTGCCAGTGCTTAGTGATGCCACAGTTACGAGCCACTCAGGTTCCAGCTGGAACGTGATCTTGGACATCACAGCTCGAGAGTATCCCGTGTACATCGAGGACAGCTTAAAAAGTGTCCGCACGTAGCAAATGGGGCGACATGAGATTAGGCGCCTATAGGCGCCTCTTACGGGACCCCGGGCCGGGCTTTTTCCGGACCGGGTACGTGCTCAACTCTCCGAGGTCGTCGTCCACGTACACACATTAATCACTTCAAAACTCTCAAGCTGCACCGACAGCACTAATGCCCGTCGGCTTGGAGGCTTGGTTCACGCAAATACCTCCAGTAACGCGCACATGGCTTGCCCTTTCTGTCCTCACAAGCGTGGCAGTCGTGCGTTAGCTCGCCCTCTTAATCAATAAACGACTGATTTGTACTCCCCCACCGCATCGCGACATCGTGCGTTCAGCAATGTCAATTGATAACACCATTGCAACTGTACTTTAGCTTCAAAGCTGCCTTTAGCAACGGCCAGGTAAGAGCCATCCTCAGAACGCGCGCGCTCTCTGTCTTCCTTCTGCTGACGCGCGTTCTGCGACAGCTATGGCGGGCGTTCACCACGTTCTTCTACTTTGGTTCCATATCCTTAGACTTTGTCTTCCACCTCTTCTTCTTGTGAGTAACGCCATTCAAAATTGCTACCATGGATCGTCCCTTCTGATCATCGCACTCACGGGGATTGTGGCTGCTAAACCAGCATGCGCTACAGCCGCATGCTCGAAGAGTCCTCATTCGCAAATCGCAAAGCGGACTATTTCTGGCTGCTTTTCCTCTCTTCTCTCATGCTCCTGGTAACGTCTTCTCTTCCACTCCACTCCACTCCTCCCCCAACCAACGCACGCGCGCCACCCCGCCCAAGGGATGTCTCAAAAGCCGTGGCTAACGACTAATTTATAAAATATTATATTTTTCCCACAGGGTCTATCTCCACTCTTCAACCTCCCCTTCCTCTCTTCGCCCCTCGCCTACGTGCCCATTTACTTTTGGTCCCGTCGACACCCGACGACGCCCATCTCGCTCTTCGGCCTCGTCACCATCACCGCACCATACCTCCCGTTTGCGCTCGTCGGGTTTTCCTGGTTGCTCAGTGGCACTTGGCACGCCGCGGCGAGCGATCTCGTCGGGTGTGCCGTGGGCCACGTAGGGTGGTTCATCCGTGATGTGTGGACGCGCGAGATGATTGGCGGGCCGACGATATTCAGCGAGGCTCCAGATTCTTTGTGAGTCCTTGTTTTTCTTTTTTTGGTCGTGTGGCGCTGCTACTACTGCTAGTGGCAATATCTTAACCTGTTATGGTGACTGAGCTGATATCTTCTGTTCGGCAGGAAGCGTTTATTCGGGGATCTTTGAAGGATGTTACAGTACCTTTTATACATTTCATGACTTTGTGTGACAGTAGCCAGCAAAATATTTCTGTTCCAAGTTTGCAAAAATTAGACGTTCTTCCGAGGATAACTCAGTTAAGTTAGCCGATCAATGATCAATGACCGTCACGGTCGAGGTTGCCCGCTCACGATTGACAAACTTGTTACCCATAATTTTTTGATTTGCAGCGAGAACTAATTTACATTTTGATGACGCATATACAAGGGGAAGCATGGTATCTATACCGCGACCTGTGGTAACAAGAGAATGAAAAAGAAAAGACCAAAAGAAAAATATGCATAAGCAAAGATCAAGAAGGAATGTCCTGGATCGGAAATATATATGTACGAATCCGTTTATGCTACGCTATTCAAACAAAGAACAGCGCCGGCGCTAGATGAGTTGAAAAGTTTTTGAGTTATTCCATCCATTTGTAAGAATGAGCAAGGGGAGGGGGGGGGGGATCCCACGTCTGTCACACCCTTCTATACCCCGTTGGCCATCTTAGCCATTCGTAACATTGCGCTTCGGTTTTGCCGCGGTGCCATAGTAGGCGCTTGCAAGCTGGTGGGGCGGTGCCTAGGTGGAGTAGCTATAGCACCAACAGAGTCAGACATTCTAGAGAGCGAACGACGGGGGGAGCTCCAGTCGCCTTGTACGGACGCAGGGCGAGAGGAGGTGACTGAGCCAGAATCGGATCGAGTAGACAGACGTGACGCTGAAACCGGTGATTTGACTTTTCAAAACAAAAAAAAAATTAGTTAGTTTCATCGGCGTTCTTTCTTTTTTTGGAACCCGGAGGAGGGGGGTAGAGGGGAAAAACTCACACTGATACGAAGAGGGTGGCGGGGTGTCTTTCGACGCGCGCAATAACGCACTGCGGTTCTGCCTCGGTGTGACAGTGGGCGCTTTGGTGCTCGCTACCGAGAACGACCCTCGCCTCTTATGACCCGGCACGCCCTCAAACGTCTTTGCCTGCGCCTCCTTCAACGCCGCGGCCGCTCTCGCCTCTTCTGCCGCCTTCGCCTTTGCCTGCGATACCGTGATGATAGGTTTCGGACGGACAGGTTTCGGTGGCGTAGCGCCCGAGATACGCAACGAGGCAGCACGTGTCATGCGCGGGGGCATGGATGGCGCCTGCGTGGAAGCAACCGCGATAGACTCTGTACGCTTGTGCCCTGGAACGTTGGCAAACATCTTTTTGACGGCCTCCTTCGAGGGCGGTGTGCGAGGCCCGTGCTCGCGCTCGAGTTTGGGGGAGACCACACCGGCGCGCAATGCCGCGGCGCGAGTGGTGCGCGGTACGATGGTGGGAGATACGTGGGATGGGGGGATTTCGCGAGCCTTGAAGGAGCTGCGGCGCGAGGTGCCTTCGGTGTTGGGCGAGCTACCGGCGGGGGAGCGGCCGTTCATGCTGGAAAGTATACGGCGACGTTGGGAGGAGTTGAGGGAGGAGGAAAGGGAGCCAGTCGTGAGGGCGAGACCGTCGGTAGAATAATCCGATGGAAGGTCCGAGGTAGGGAAGGGAGGTGACGAGACGAACAGAGACGCGATCTGAATCTCAGCCGTTTCTATGTCAGGGGAACCCATCACCGCGTTCTGGTCCCTGGAGATGCCATAGAGTGCCCGCAGAGATCTTGGTGACTGTTCGCGTGCCACTTGGGGATCAACGTCGCCTATGATCGTATTCCATACTTCGATGGCACGACGGCGTTCCAGCACATATACCCAAACTGGGCCCCTGTGTAGGAGTGGTCAAAGTCAAACGTGCGATGCAAATGTGGAAGGGTTCGCATACTCGGCAAAGGAACGGGCGTCATCGCCAAAGAGTTCAAAGAGGAAGTCAGGGTCAGACTCTACGTCAAACTCCATCTGTCTCTCCTTCACAATCTGTGGCAATGAAGGTCATAGGAATAGAGCCGCGGACCGGAGTATGTGTGACGAGAGAGTCATACCTCGAACTTGGCTTCGGTGATTCTGTGTTCAATCTCGAAGCGATGATCCAACGCATGTGGCTTGATGATCGCTACCGTTCTGGTCGAATTGACGAGAGGAGAAGCCGGGCCAGGAGTTGGAGTGGACGAGTTGAGGATAGGACTGGCAGTGGCGGTGAGAGCATCGCCAGAAGTCACGATAGAAGTGTTGAGGAGATCTTGGTCAGACATAGAGAGGAATATCAAGGAAGGAAAGTCGGTTGCGTTAAACGCGATAGAAAGCTATATCACAGAAGCAGAAGTAATAAACCGGATCGGCCGGGCAGAACGGGCTTTGAGTGGGAATTTAAATGAAACCGAAGGAATCGAAAACGTGTCAGACTGTCAGTAAACGAACATCGCAACGCACTTGTTTGGTTACAAGTGGCAACTCGAACCACGAGTACCCCAGACACTCTATTGCTAATAATTATGTCAAATGAAATGATGCTACAGAGCCGTGGTGTGTGTGGTATGGATATTATTCGCGAAATATTGTTATCAAGTTCTCCCTTCGGATCCAGTCCACCATTTCCCCAACTTATCCAAACTATACCGCACAGAAGTTACAGGTCCACCGCTGACAACTCCTTTAAGCGTCTGTATAGTCGCCGGATAACGGACAATCCCGCTCATCTCTGCGCCACATGTCAGGTCTTGACAATATGATAATTCGTCTTATTACTTACGTTTTCGAAGGACTGATGGCAACTGCTCGTCCCCTGCGATGTGCTGCCAGTATGCCGCCTCGTCGGTTTCAAACGCTGGAATTGACGAATCACTAGCGTAGAGCCCACGGACACTTCTCGACAGAACCTGTGGGAGTTTCTTCAAGTGAGCAACCCGCGCAAGAGGGCTTGTATCCTGCTGGATTGTCGATGAATCCGCAGGCCAATGCACGCCCGGCAAGCCTGTGACAAGGCGGTAGTACAGTTCACGAAACTGCGGACCTTGCTTGCGCACAATGTTCCCCACCTTGCCACGATTCTCCCCAGGAAGAACCATTCGGGGGTCACCGCTGTAGGAGATACTGGCAATCGTCTCAAACAGCTCCGTCTGGCTGAACTCCGCAGGTAGCGTTAAGAGTGCTGCGCGCACCGCCGATGTAAGGTTGACCTGCTGTGTTAAGCGTACACGGGCGTCATCCCTGATGATCCTTAACGGCTTGTGCATACGCCCGGCAAGGTAAAGCGAGTTCCAGTTTAGCAAGTCGGAACAGAGATTGTCCACCGACGTGACACCATACTTCATGGTCTGCAGAGCAATCTGTTGCAGTCCACGGGGGTTAAAGAGTTAAAATTTTACACACCCTGCCTTTTGCTTGCACAAAAGCATTGAACCATACTCCAGGTCCAATTTCCTGAACCTTGGTCACAAAGGATGAACCGAAAGTCCGTGCGTGCACGGCATAGTGCGATGGGTGCTGGGCCATGTTGATCGAGTGAAAATGTGCGGGGTGTGTCACGGCAAACATAAAATCGAGCATTGGAGCACTCTTCTCTGTCTGGTACCCATCCTGCTCGAATACACCCGAACCATAGGCAAATGCATATCGGATGGGGGCATCAAAATCCGCGAATATGCTCTCGAGCAGCGCACGCGTCGAGTTGGATACTGGCAAAAGTTGGTTTTTGCCAAATGTCGCGGGTAGGTGAGGAAGTGCTTGGTGTCGGTGAGGGACGGCAGGGCGTGGGGCGGGAGAGAGGCGTGTGCGCGGTTTAGTTGTTGGGTGCTTGGAAGGGGGAGGTGGCGGATGAAGAACGTCGGATGATGAGGTAGTTTCTGTTGATAAGGAACGTAAGGGGATCAAAACGGAGATGAGATGACGGCGAGGTGCGTGTTTGACCGTGGACAACATGATGGTTGACATTGTGTACTCAAGAGGGAATGCTCTGCCTGTCCGGAACGGGCAACAGTCAGGCAAGCTGAACCCTCGTGGTGCAAATGTTCACGTGTCCCACCAAGTTCCGGCAGGCGTCCGGGAACGTCATCAAATTACACGACGGGCAAATAAGTAGAGTAGAGGACAGCAAAGTCTACCTAGTGATCAGTATTTTGGACATTAATTAGCCTCTCAGTTGACGACAAGTGGACTCCACCTATCCCTCCTTACCCGTCGTGTTATGTACTTGTAACCACGACCAATTAAGTTTTTCGCACAGCGCAGGGAGTTTGGACCTTGTCTCCTCTCATTTCTATACCCGGATCGGAAAGAAACTCCCATTCTTTTATCACGAACTTCCCAGGGTGATGAAACGCTCTTTCCACGCCGTGGGACTCTTGAACTTTATTTCTGGGGTTGAAACTGCTTACAAGTTCCTTCGAATTTGTACACGCTACCTGGCACAAAGCGTAGAGTTATCCGCTAGCTCTAGCTCGATAGAGCGGTTTATGTTCTCGATCTGCGAATCGGGTATGGTATGTGGTTTAACGCAAAAGTACCGCACCACAGATAGCGCGGTTCCTTCATCTGTGCGGGATCCAAATCGTGATAAATGGAACCTGATTCTGTCATTCATATATTCATTCCTCGGCGAGTTGTAGTGGGACGCTAGCGCTCATACCGCAATTCTGTCCAACAAGTGGGGTCGTGTACATACCCTCAGTGTCTGCATACCCTAGTAGGACACCAGCTCAACCCTGGGTCCTAACCCTATGACAAGATACTCTTTGGCTCAGTGATCGGAGATAACTTTGCTTCCCTTGGGCACATATCAGAATGACTATTGGTCATTGGGCTAGCTCGCAGTGTGTATACTCTTCCGGAATCAGCGACGACTCGCACTGATTTTCATGATTTGACGCTGTTGATAAGTACGTGTGCTGCGAGTGGACAGATAGTCCTAAGTCGTAGACAGAGGGAGATATGAAGACGATAGATCTTGAGTCAACGCGATGACTTCGAAGAGCTATCTGAGAAGATTGAGGACGCAAGGAACTTAGAGATCACACAAGAGGTTGGAGGAGGACAGAACACTGAGGTTCGATACATTTTGAGCACGAGAAACCCGAGGCTTATATACAGAAGAGACACAATAAACCCAGAAACGTGGTGGTAAGTAAGGCAGTGAGTAAGCAGGAGGCGAAAGGGATGATAGAGATAAGAGAACGATAGTAAGAGAAAGCGATCGATGTAAAGTAAGGCAAGCGATAAAGATTGAAGCCGTCATAAGGCGATAAAGCGATCAAGGAAGGTAAAGAGATGAAGGTGAGGTAAAGAGATCAAAGTAAAGTAAAGAGATAATCAAAGAAAGGTAGGTAACGAGAAGTAAACGCGATCAAGGTAAGATAAAGGCGATCATGGTAAGTAAAGAGATCAAGGTATCGTAAAGGCGAAAAGATCGGTGCTAAATGGTAAAGAAAAATGATAGAAAGTAAAAGCGATCATACGGTGGCTTTCGATCGAAAATGCGAGTGGCTTTGATCGGATGCGAGTGGCATTGCTCGAGTGTGTGGCCTTTTGTGCGCAGCCGAGGCGCTAGCCTTACAACGCTAGGGGGTGTATCCGATCCTCGCCTCTTAATCGTGGATCTATATCAGTCGCTCAATGTGCTCAACAACGCAACATCCTACTCATCTCCCTCTATTATGGACATCAGGAGGGGTCAGTCTTCCTGTGTGGACCCACAGGCTTCGCTTCTGGACGCGTGTCCATTGCTACAGCCATACAGGTCGGCAAAGTATAAGTGTTCATTTTACAGCTGGTTCTATTGTGCGCGCGGGGGGGGGGGGGACGATACAGTGCAAGTGGAGGTGGCAGCGTGAATTCAAACTCGGACAAAAATGGGCGACCGCATAGCCGAGAGTTATCGTGATACAAGTTAGGCTTGGTTCGTGGTGCGAAGGTGGTCAGTGCGTGGTCTAGCAAGCGCAAAGCGCAAGCAACGACACCGTGACAGCCAAAGTAGGTACTATCTATGACTAAGAGCTAACTCAAGTTGATATTGATATCATCACTCCAGTGTAATATTACTGTGATGCACCCTACGCTTCTCTTGTAGCATCATGACCATGATCCGTATAGCTGTATTTAAAAGACCATCCCAGCCATCATGATGTCTTGCAGGTCAACAACCCGTTGGTCACCTCATCACTTGCCTTCCACTGCGAAACCCTTTCGAATTCGCACGGTTGTCTGCCTGATCTGAATCGTAGGTTATGGAGCCCCTCAAGGCCGAACTTGATGCAGCCGTGCTATACGACGTTATAAGGATAGTATGTCAAACACTCATTTATGGTCAGCTTTACCACATGCGCTTTGCTCTGGCTGCTAACGTTTTCACAAATTTACAGGGATGTACTTGTGTCTCATCCCCATTTTGACATATGTAATGATGTAAGGATCCCTCATCGAGCCTTGAGCTTGCCTTTCTCAAGACGGTACAGAAAGAAGGGACTTCAATCTCGATCACGGAAAATCCTTTTCGCTGTCATTGGGCTCATGTTCGCGGTGTCCACAGCAAATTGGGTGATATCTTTAACTCTTACATATTTGGACATGAAGACAATGTTCAACGGAATAAATCATGAGAGAAAGAATCTGTTGAACCGGCTATGTGTGTCCGCTGATGTCATCTTTCTTAATGTCAGTGGATACACTTCTTACCCCGCTTCAAGTTATTGACTCCCTCCTGATTCATCAGTACGTCCTCACCGATGGTGTTGTCGTCTGGAGGGCATGGGTTCTTTGTGCTGGCCAGAAGAGGCTCATTCTGATGTTGCTGGTCATCAGCCTCGTAATCAATGCCTGTGCGCTTTTCCTAATCTCCTTAACGGCTTTCGTTCATCTGTTCCCCCCAAATGTTTAGTGGGTTCTGTGATGATTTTAATACTTGCGGCTACCTACTGTTACGTGGTTCAAGAAAGTTCCAAGGTTCACCTAACCATTCTCTCACTCCTTGACACTGTGGGAGTGAGCAGTATATGCCTTTCTTTGCTCACCAACACCTTGGCAACTTTCATCATCGCGATCAAAGCCTGGTGTGTCTGTTATCTTGAACATTGTTGACTGCAGTCAGTTTAACATACGTATGTATGAAAGGGAACACCGCAAGACAATATCGGAGTGCATTGAAATGAACAAGACGTCACGAGGAAGTAGAATACTGGCTCTCTTAATTGAGTCCGGTTTGTTGTATATTGTGATTAGCGTGAGTTTGGCTTCCTTGGTACATCCTCATAATATCGTTTTGACCTCCTTGATAGATCTTAAACCTCGTGTTATGTTTTGTCCCAGTCCGTCTCCCTGGCGGCACTTGGGGGCTCGCCACATTCTTATTGCCTGTGACTGCGCAGCTCGCAGTGGGCACATATTTCTAGAATCAACCACGACTCCCGCTGATTGATGATTTTCCTCTAGGGAATGTATCCAATCATCATTGTCTTACTCGTGGACTTAGATCTCTCCCTCAGCAACACAACATTCTACTCATCTCCTTCTATAGCGGGCATTGGCAGGGGTCAACTTGAATCTTCCCACGTGGGACCCATAAGCTTCGCTCCTGGGCGGGCGGGTTCATCGAATAGCCAGATCGGAACAGAAAGAACAGGTCGACAAAGCATGAGTGTTCATTTTACGCCGCTTGAGTCTATCGTAGAGCTGGGCAATACGGATGCAAATAGAGGTGACGGCGTCGACGTGGATCCGAACTTGGACACAAGCGGCCGGCGACTCCATAGCGATGGTAAGCTTGGTTTGGATCGTGCAAAAAAGTGTGTGGGCTAGCCACCACTGACACAACGCGTACATGATGTACTTTTCATATTGAACCCTTGTGCAAAATGTAAAAAAGTCCCTCGTTTGTTTTCCCGACCTGGGATTCGTCGCCAGTGTCACTTTTACCCTTTGCCTCATCCAACCAGCCAATCTCCACTCCATAAAACCATAATCTTGTTGCACCCAATACCTTCGGCTGAGATCTACCTACCGTCTACTATAAAATCCTCCGTTGTCTCGTGCAGATTCTTCCCTGCATCCAAGGACGTTAGGAGCGCACAAGTGAGGCCGTGCCAAGTTTAACAGCGGGACATGCGGAGAACAGAAAATCGAGATTACGCGAGACATGAGGACTTCTGGTGAGGAAAGGAACTCGGGCGGAGGGTGGGCTCGCAATGCCAGAGAAAGGTGTTGCGATACGGTGAGACATGAAGACTGGTGTGCCACGACCCATGGACCTGTCACATTCGTCAGTGTTAAACCGGAGACTGAGCGGGGCAGAGGGGTTTGAGCCTGCTGTCCGAGGAGAGGTGCTCGCTTCCATCTGATAACTTGAATTGTTAAAAAGACTCAGAAAAAGACTCAAGAACACCTGCGATAATCACCCGGGCCGGTTCTGTGAGCGGGATGATCGCGCCGCGGGCGGTCACCTGCTGTCGGCCAGCCCCGTTTCAGGCCAGAGCGGGCTCTGTAGCTCTGCAGCGTGCTGTCCGGTCCCTCTGAGAATAGCGTATGGGGTCAGAAACTTTGGCTATGCCATGTTGCCGCTCTGCCGCTATGTCATTGCCGTGATGCAATTCTCGAAGAAGACGTTGTTTGACGTGATGACATCACAAAGAAAGAAAAAAAAGTGATGAAATTAAACAGAGGACGGACAACTCATCTCTATGAGGGTATATCGCTTCATCTTTTACCAAGCACCATGTGGATATGTGGATATACAGCTGTTTTTTTTTTTTTTGAATCCATTAGGATATACGGCTGTCTCTTGCGGATGTATAAATTATCTCCTTCTTTCAACCCTACTGCTTGTCGTGAATATGATCGACAAGTTGTTATCTCAATTCTAAAAATTGAGCGGGTATATAATGAGTTGGCGATATGACGATGACGGCACCAAAGGGCCAATCGCCAAAAACCGAGGGTTGACGTTGACGACAAGTTCCGGGGTCGTTATGTAAACGATGGGGCAGCTGACCCAAAGCGAAAATATCTCTCTCCCTTCAACACGGAACATCGATACATCAACTGACATCTACAATAAGCTTCCTGTTACAGCCAGCTATAAATTTCTTCAACCCTAGTCGCAAAAATGCTACCCAAATTTTCCTCACCAGATGTCTCCTCCAAGACCCCAAGATGAAGAAACGCCTCTTCTCCAGTCTGAAAATAATGCACGGCCGCCAAAGCCAACACCACTCCCGAAGGCACAATTGTTCCTCCTTCTCTTAGTGCGGCTTGCAGAGCCGATTACATCTCATTCAATCAGCCCCTACATCTGCCAGGTGCGTTCGTCCTACACCCCTTGCCTTTGAGGCTCAGGCTACACCTCGGTGCTAATTTTGTTCAGCTTGTCAGCGAACTTTCGATTGTCGGAGGTGACAGACGAGCGGTTGGGTACTATACAGGGATGATAGTTCGTCCCAGCTCCGTTCTCATTAACCATCTGACACTCACCAAGCGATATTGACCCTATTACAGGTATCCCTGCATTTTGCTGCCGAAGCTGCCACAGTATTCCAGTGGAGCCGGTTTTCCGACCATATTGGGCGCAAGCCTGTTCTCTTATTGAGTCTTTTTGGCACGGTCGTATCGACCATCTTGTTTGGACTTTCTCGTTCCTTCTGGACACTCGTTCTCAGGTAGCTCCTTTCTTGCGTATATGTTATCGCAAACCCGTTGACTGTTTTCTTTCTTTTATTGCAAACCATAGTCGCCTCTTGAATGGCGTCGTCAATGGGAACCTTGGCGTCGTCAAAAGTATGATAGCGGAACTAACAGACGAAACCAACGTTGCTCGTGGGTTTTCCTTGATCATGCCGATGTCCCGGGCGGTTGGCTACATCATAGGGTTTGGCATATTCACCATAGCTGGCCTCTTTTTGCGCTAATTTCCATTCATTTAGCCCTATGATAGGCGGGCTCTTAGCATGCCCGCAAGATCGCTGGCCGGATCGCTTCTCGCATCCTTTCTGGGCTGAATATCCATACTTCCTTCCATCCCTAGTTGCTGCTGCTTATGCGCTCCTATCGTTAGTCCTGGCCTCGCTGTATATGAAAGAGGTTGGCATCTTCATATTTCAAAGCCGCAGTGAGGTGACTTTTCATAAAGACGTTAGATTGCAGCCCTTCAACAGAGCCCCAGGCGCCGGCGGTTGGCTCGAATATGACCCGAAAGAATGAGAATGCCTACCAAAAACCACAGAAAGACAAGCCGCTGCCCCTGGCCTCGCTGCTCACAAGACCAGTGATGATATCAATTTCCAATTATGCAATGATTGCGTTGCTCGACATGTCAGCGATGGCCCTTATCCCCCTTGTCTGGTCGATGCCAATAGATTTTGGCGGGCTCAACTTCAGTCCAGAGTCTATCGGCCTGTGGCTGGCTGGATACGGGTGCATGAATGGCATCCTGCAATTCCTCTTCTTCCCATCTGTTGTCGGGCGTCTTGGTCCAGGACGTGTCATCTTCATCAGCGTTGCCGCATTCGTGGTCATCTTCACCATGTTCCCGTTCGAGAATCTGGCTGCTCGTTATGTCAACCATGGTGGTGGCAGTGCGAATACGATTGTATGGCTCCTCATCTTGTTGCAGCTCTCGTCGATCTGCTTGGTCGACATGGGGTTCAGTGAGTCGTTTCGGTAATCTCTGACTGCGATGACCCCTCATTGAGCATTCGTATCCAAAGGTTCGGTATTCATGTTTATAGCTGCAGCAGCTCCGAACAAGCGATCTCTCGGCGCCACGAATGGTCTTGCACAGACGGTGGTCGCGATTCAACGGACGATTGCTCCTGCTGCAGCTGCATCGTTGTTTGCGTTCTCACTGGCAAACGATGTCCTAGGCGGAAACTTTGCCTATGTGGTGCTTCTCTGTGTCGTCTGTGTCGGCCTGTGTGTAGCTGCACAACTGCCGAGGTACATATGGAAGCACGGTAGCGGCAAGTAAGCCCGGCGAGTGATGTCCTTGCAGTACAGTAACCCCCATACCCATACCTGGAACATTGTACGAGATATATATATATAGCGCAATATACAGTATAAACACGCTCATCCCTGTTATGAATACCTATGGAGAATTTGCGTTGTGAGCTGCCTCTGGCCCGAATAATTCTGCGTGCTTTAACGTTCCCAGCTGTCACCAATCCCAATTTGCGCCCAGATGCCGTCATAGTGCGGTTGCGGTCGAAGGAAGGATGTATGATAGCAGCGGAGTTCAAGAGAAAGATTGTAAACGAGCTTCCATCGGCGGCTGTTGTACTACTGGTCACAGATTATCTCGACAGGGCGACTCGTTCGTTGTCGTGCTGCTACGAATTGCTGGAAGGCTTCAATCATGGACTCGGGCGTGATTTCGCTCCCTGTATCGTCCATCTGCAGATGAATTTCTTCCAGTGCGGAAAAGGACCCCGAAAAGGCTCTCCGTGATCCGGTTGGAGGGAGAATGCAAGTTCGCTTGCCAGTGATCCGCAATCAATCTCAAGTATCTTCGTTCTCCGGAACTGCCGGCACAAACTACGCCAACGTGTGAGATCTTCAGGGGATTGCCATGCGTCCTCATAACTGAAGAGCCAATCCAAGTGGAGGCGCTCCACGGTAGCGAGCCTCGCTAGAAGCGCACTCTCCGCTTGTAATATTGAATGTTGGAGACTTCCAGCATCGAATTCGATATAGCCTTCCTCTTCAATGGAATTAAATAGAAAGATGCGGAGGATACCTTCCATAACAAGCACTTGAGCGTTATGATATTGTCCTTCGATATCGTGATAAAACCGGGGGAGGTGCAAGATGGGGAACAACATGGTTTTGTCCTTAGTCATAACGACGAATGTTTTGAGGGATGGGGCGGCCAACCCAGCCACAAGCACCTCCAAGAAGGCTCCGAAACCATAATAGCGGAAGGATCTCAGGCTTGAGAGTGACACAGGGACATTCCCCTCTGTGGTGTGCGATGGGCCGGTAATGGGAGGATGGGGACCTCGCACGTTTAGTCGTTTAGTATAAGACGGCGTAAACCAGACATGCCTCGCAGATAGGAGGTTAGAGAGAGGGCCGACGATGGAGAGGAATCGGTTTCGAAGCACAACGAGAGGTCAACAAGCCGCGTTGCAGACGACAATAAGGTGGATAATGATGCAAGGGAAATACCCTCTAATCCAAGACGTTGCAGACCCGGGGCTGAGCCACCAAGAAATGTACGAGGGAGTTGCGCTTCATGGTGTGGCTGCCTGACACAATAGAAGTCGAGACTCTTCAGTGCTGGAAAGGGGCGTTTCGTGGCTTTCAAGAATCTGTCCATATCAGAGCCCATATCTGTAAACCTGATCTCATGTACTCGGTCGCGATATTTCAGCCCGGCAAACATGTGATTATATGGCCCGGCATTGCGAGACAGAGATGGCATATTGTAGTCAAGGACAATCGGTAAAGGAGGAAGACGGCGGAAAATCGCTGCATTCATGGGTTTGTTCGACGTTGCGTAGAGCTGTAATTCTAACCACGAGGGAGCACCGAGCACGACACGCCTCCATGTTCGGCATACGTGTGCGAGCTTGAACCACCATCCGAACTCGATTCCATGCCACTTATAATACCTGGGGAGGTCCTGCCGATAGAAATCGAATATTTTCAAGAGCGCTTCTTCAGGGACTTGGTTGATTGTTCGATTAGGTACCAGCCTCGATGAATCCGCACTGTTACCTTGACTTTTGGGAGAATCAGGGGTGAGATACGCCGGGTCAAAC
>QLPC01000741.1:0-14103 GCA_003314055.1 Lactifluus hygrophoroides | reverse complement strand
ATAGTAATGTAACATAAGGCGCAAGGGGTCAGAAGTCCATCGGCATGTGACAGAAGCGAGAAGCCCTCCAGATGCGAGGGTATACACGCACATGGAACAAAAGAAAGGAAACACGGGTCTGGCATAACAAAGAGGCAGAACCCATTGCAATTGACACACCCAAAGAAGACCTTGAATACCACGACCCACTACCAGAACCGACTCAGATCCCATTACCCCCAGACGTCCTCATCAAACAAATACCAACGGGAACCCAGACACCTCAACAAAACATCAATACAGTCATGGCACAAGTAGTAGCCCAAGGAGTACAGAACCTAGCCGCTCAAAACCAAGTGCAAGCACAAGCTGTAGCAACGGCAGCAGCCGCTCAACTACAACAACAACAACAAGTTCAACAACAACACCAGCAACATGTGCAACAACAGCAACAACAACAACAAGGAGGACAGGGCAACGCAAACCCGGCCCCTTTCAGAACAGGACCCCTCATTGGAGCCGCCCCCACTACCTTTGACGGGAATAGGAAAGATTCCTTAGCATTCATCCGGGAATTAAAACTCCTCTTCGCCTTGAACACAGGAAACTACATAGCCAGCACCCCTCTCCAACGTGTCCTTTATGCACTCACCTACATGAAAGGAAAGGCAGTTGAAGCCTTCACCCAAGAAATATACGACTGGGTCGACACCCTCACCGCACCAGACGACCCAATAACGGGACACATCCAAAGACCCGTCGACGACGTCACATGGTGGACTGAATTCCTCCAAAAATTCACGATGGCATTTACCGACACGGGAGCCAGACAATTCGCTGCCAAAATGCTCCACGACCTTCACATGGAATCAGGAAAATTGGATGAATATGTATCAAAGTTCAAAACTTTGGCACACGATGCAGGGTACAGGTTAAATGAACAAGGAACCCTGGACCTATTTATAAATGGACTCCCGTGGTCAATGGTACAACATGTCGTCATGATGGACGCACCCACCGACTGGAACACGTGGATGACAGCCATCCAAAACCAAAACAACGTGTGGCACCGCCTAAGGGCGTTACGTCCCAAGTGGAAGAAGAAATGGTCCCCAAAGGGAAAAACCTTTCAAGGAAAGACCGAAAACCAATGGCGTCAGAATATAGGACTACAAGGAAAACAAGGGAATCAAAAACGCCACAACAACCAAGTTATCCCCATGGACGTTGATAGGATTAATGCTGCCCTCACAGACGAAGAAAAGGAACGACGATTCAAAGCCGGAGAATGTTTCAGATGCGCAAAAAAGGGGCATGTCTCACGAAACTGCCCTACTAAACCAAAGAAACCATACACCAAACCAACGACCATCAGAACCACCCAAATCGAAGAAGAAGAAGATAAAGAAGAGGACATCCAGAGCAACGAGGAAACGGTTGTTTCTGGACCACAAGAAATCATTGGTATGATTAACAACATGTCTAACGAAGAGAAGGAAGAGTTTTTGGCACAAGCCTTTGCTCAAGGGGTTTTTTAGGAAGCTCAAACCTAACGGCCTGGGTGCGAGCGCTTCAAGTAAATGCTGTATTTGTATCAAGACGAAATTCAATGAAAGTACCAACTTCTCTACAATCAGCATGCTCGACGGCCGAAGAAGAAACTCTCTTAGATTCAGGAGCAACTGTGAACTTTATGGATCATCGAACCGTAAAAAGACTAGGATTCAAACCTCTCCGCCTTCCCCTCCCAAAACCAGTCAAAAACGTAGATGGGACCAAAAACCGATCAGGCCTCATCAAATACTTTATGGACCTACACGTAACAGTCGGAAAGAAAACCCACATCGAAACCTTCTATATCACCAACCTAGGAAATGACCGACACATCCTGGGATACCCCTGGTTCCACGACTTCAATCCCAAAATCAATTGGCAAAAGGGGAAACTACGAGGAGAACCCATAAAAATTGAACAACGAGGTCCAACAGACAAGGAACGACCACTGCGACGGACAAAAGCACCAGAAGTGATCCGAAAGACCACCATAGCCACAGAAATAGCAGCCAAGGAATTCCAAAAGAAGGAACAAAAAACTTGGGACCAAATCGTCCCCAAGGCCTACCACGCTTATGCAAGTATATTTAGCGAAGAGAAGGCTAAAAGGTTCCCCCCATCACGACCATGGGACCACGCAATCCACTTGACACCTGACGCCCCACCTTCATTAAAAGGGAAACCCTATCCAGTAACCATCACAGAACAAGATGCGGTAGACGCATACCTACAACCAGAAATCGACAAAAAATACATCGAGGAGTCCAAATCACCATACGGACTACCTCTTTTCTTTGTCGAAAAGAAAGACGGAACAAAGAGACCAGTGGTAAATTACAAACCACTGAACCGGTACACGATCAAAGATCAACAACCTCTCCCCAATCTCACTGACCTCACTCGACGACTTGCTAAAGCAAGACTATTCACTGCCCTGGATATTCGTACAGGGTATAACAATATATGAATCAAACCGGGAGACGAATGGAAGGCAGCATTCGTAACTCCTGCCACACGTACACGACCGCCCCAACACTGGCAACCAAGAGTAATGCCATTTGGACTCTGCAATGCACCCGCCACCTTCCAAAAATTTATGAATGAAATCCTCAGTCGACAAATAGCCAAAGGAGAAGTCCTCTGCTACTTAGACGATATTCTAATCGCCACCACAAACGATCTCCCACATCACCAAAAACTAGTCCGCGAAGTCTTGGATGTTATAAAGAAACATGACCTCTACCTCAAAGCAACCAAATGTTTCTTTGAACAAAAGAAGATAACCTACCTCGGTCTGGTGATCGAGAACGGAAAACTACACATGGACCCAGCCAAAGTAGAAGCCGTAAAAGAATGGCCCATTCCCAAAAACCTCCATGAACTACGAGTCTTCATGGGCCTAATAGGATGGCTGCGCCCCTTCCTCAAGGGATTTGCTCAAAAGGCAAAACCCCTATCCGAACTAACGAAGAAAACGACCCCTTACAAATGGACAGAAGAAACCCAACATGCCTTCAACCAACTAAAAGCCCTGGCCACTGCATATCCCTCCCTAAAGCAACCCGATTTCGAGCAACCCTTCGAAATAGAAACCGACGCGTCAAAGGTCACCATGGGAGCAGTCCTGTTCCAAAGGGACTCTCGTAAAAAGCCCCAAGTAGTAGCTTACTACTCAAAAACCTTCAGCAAAGAAGAGCAACGCTATGCAACATATGACCAAGAGCTAATGGCAATTATTTAGGCACTACGAAATTGGCGACACTTTGTAGCAGGAACCCCATACAAAGTAAAAATATGGTCCGACCATAAGGCCCTCCAAACGTGGAAAGAAAAACAAACAGTATCAAGAAGAGTCGCCCGTTACGCAATGGAATTGGAAGAATACAACATCGAAATCCACCACATCAAGGGCACGGAAAACAAACGAGCAGATGCCTTATCCCGAAGACCGGACTATGGAGATACCACCAAGGACGAAGAAATAATTGTCCTCCCCGCATCCCTCTTCGCGAATACGATCCAATCCGACCCCCCTTATGACAACCTCCTCAGCAACATCACCATCGAACAGGCACGAAATGAAGATGTGCTACGCAGTTGGATCCAAAAATACGACATCACCAAATATAACTCTCTTTACTGGAAAGGTGATGCTATGGTCGTTGTGGGACCCAATGACCTTAAAAAGGGGATAGCACACTTCCACCACAATACACCAACCGCCGGACATCCGGGCATTTCCACAACTTTCGCCCTCATTTGACGGCTCTATTGGTGGCCCGACATGTACAAATTCATCAAGGAATACATACAAGGATGCGCAAAGTGCCAAGAAAACAAGGTCAACACCAACAAAATGCCACGACCACTAGTACCGATTACCCCTCAAAACTCCCTCCCCTTCGAAACAATAGCCCTTGATTTCATTACTAAACTCCCGATATCCAACGAATACGACACCATCCTCACGATTACCGACCACGATTGCACCAAGATGACCCTGTTCATCCCATGTAACAAAACTATTGACGGACCAGGAGTAGCCAAATTATACCTGGATCACGTGTTCAAACACTTCGGCATTCCCCGATGTATTATATCTGACCGAGATCCCCGATTTATATCATCATTCATCACTAACCTATGCAAATGGTTCAATATCCAACAAAACATTAGCACCGCATACCACCCCCAAACCAATGGTCAATCAGAACGAACCAACCAGAAACTGGAACAATACCTTAGATTCTGGGTTAACCAACGACAGAACGATTGGGCCAAATGGCTCCCTTATGCCCAATTCGCCCTCAACACCTGGCCAAGTCATACCACCAAGAAAACCCCCTTCGAACTTCTCATGGGATACAACCCCAGAAGCCAATGGACACCCAAAATTACTGAAAACCCCGCGGTAGAAGAATGGATCTCCATAATGGAGAAACTTCGGAAGGAAGCCCACCAAGCCATGATCTGGGCCCAACGCCTCATGACCCAAACTCCACGGAAATTCACACCTTATCAAGAAGGACAACAGGTCTGGCTCGAGGGGACAAACCTTAAAACAACACACCCAACAGCAAAACTAGCCCCCCGACGTCATGGACCCTTCCAGATCACCAAACGACTCTCCAACGTGACATATCAATTGAAACTCCCCCCTTCATGGAAAATCCACGATGTCTTCCATATCTCCCTTCTTACACCTTATAAAGAAACAAACACCCACGGCCCCAACTACACGAGGCCACCACCTGACCTTATCGACGGACAAGAGGAGTATGAAGTAGAATCTATCAAAGATTCGAGAAGGTTTGGACGTGTTACGCCAGACCCGTGTTTCCTTTCTTTTGTTCCATGCGCGTGTATACCCTAGCATCCGGAGGGCTTCTCGCTTCTGTCACATGCCGATGGACTTCTGACCCCTTGCGCCTTATGTTACATTACTATACGGACTATACCTCACTCAGTAAGGGCTCTAGGCCCTCTATCTTCGTACCCATACTCTGGACTATGACGTGTACCTCTGACTCATGACTCGAAGGCCATGAGGGCCTCTGTACTATACTGAATACGGATACATGACTCGACCGAGACTGGGACAGACCTGGGAGAGGCTGTGGACGGACTGGAAGGGCCTTAGGAGCGCCAGTAGACGTGCAGTAGACTACTTAAGGACTTGTGCACCTTAGGGTAGCCTTAGGTCTGTTCTCTTCGTGGAATACACTATCTAAGTCTCCCCTTTCGTCTTGTGCACCCTCTCTCCTCAAGCCTATTGCTTGACTGCGCCCAAGACAGACCAGACAAGTCAGAAGGCATACTGCGCCTTAGCTGGACTTGTGGACACGCTTAGGACTTAGGCGTGACATTAGAACAGACCTCAGTCCTGGCTCCAAAGCCGAGGAAAGGAAAACAGCCCCAGAGGGATCCCCACTTTGGACGGAGACCCTCTTACCCTCAACTCCCCTTTGTGTGTTCCAGTGCAACACTTAAGGACGTCCCAAAGGACCGAATCGTAACCTGGAAGGGGAAGAAAATCATCCATTACCTACCAAAAGGGGAAGACATCAACGGACACATCACTAGGTGGGAAGGCTGGTACAGTTACACAGACGAAGGACTCTTCCCCCTCACTTTTGCCTACGGACTCTGGTTTGAATTCCAGAAGCAATTTAATGACGACGTAGGAGACTATTTTGAAGAAGGCCAAGCCTACAAACTTGCACCAAGCGTGTACAATCCAGAACTACTAGAACTCACCCCAGTCGACGTCCAACCACTACTGGAAGCATTAGAAGAAGGAGAAAACACCCCCAGACCCCAAAGTTCGGAATCTGAAGAACTTCCTGAACCAGAAGACCGAGAAAGTGACTCAGACACACCAGAAGACCCCAGAATGACGACCACAGTCACTATTGCACCCACACAGACTCAGACCGCTGCCCACTTATCCCTAAACCCTACCTCTAGTAGCATAAATCCCTCTGGACAGCCAGGAGGCAGTGGCGGATCAAGTGGTGGCGCCCCACCACCTAATCCAGGCGGACCCAGAGGACCAGGCGGACCTGGAGGACCAGGAGGCGCCCAAGGACAACAAGGCGCAGCCCCACCTCCTGCAGGAGGAAATGGACGCATGGAAGGAGCCCCCCCCTGGTCCTTCACAGGAGAACGCCCCCTAGCCGACGCGTGGATGGAGGCACTCGCGCTCTATCAGTTTACCAATGAAGATGCCCCAGTCATGAGAGATCCGTGGAAGAAAGTTGCCCATGCCCTCACCTTTATCACTGGACAAGCCACTGAGGAGTGGAAACGGAGCAAGATAAGGTGGATTACCCCTAGGCCTGTACCAACCCCTCCACATGTTAATGTTTGGGAGGAATTTCGAAGCAACTTCGAACAGGACTGGATGGATGTCAACACGGCAACCAATGCGGCAGCAGTGCTTCAGAAACTTCGCATGCAAGGGCAAGACATTGATCAATACATCAGTGCCTTCACAGCATTGGCTAGGAAGGCTAACTACCCGCTAGACAACGACGCAGTGCACGACATCTTCAAGAAGGGACTAACCTGGACCTTGCACCGCGAAATGAGTATGTCAGACATCAATGCACACAATTGGGAACAGTTGTGCACCCTGGCATGAAACAAGCAAGCCAAATTGACGGAGTTAGAGCCGCATAAACCACAGAGGACCTTCTTCAGATGAGGAGGTCAGAGAGGCGGCCCCCCTCGACCATTCTTCCCCCAGAATCACGACGGCAAGCAGTATAGGACCCCTACCAGTCATCCAGACGCCATGCAGGTGGACGCAGTCCGAGGCGTCACCGAAGCTGATGCACAAAAGCTCAGAGCTGAAGGGAGGTGCTACCACTGCAAGAAACAGGGGCACATCAAACGCAACTGCCCCTCGTTCAAAGGACAACGACAAGGAACTATGAAAGCAGCGAAAATGGACACTCAAGACACCGACAGTACCTCAGGAGACTCCAGCACCTCTTCTACGCTCTCAGCAGACCAGGTGCTCGAGTACCTGCGCACCTGCGATACGACGACCTATTCGGATTTACAGAAGAAATGGGAGGAGATGGAAGGCGACCAGGATTTTCAGAAGGCTTGAATAGAAAGGCCTTTATTCGAGCTATGTTCCAACGCGATGTATTTCTACCCAGACTCAATAGTATGCGACTCTTGGTTCACCTATGCACCGCGTTGAAGAAGGCAGACTTAGTGGCCCTGGTGGACAGTGGGGCCACCGGAAACTTCATCTCAAAACTGTTCATCAACGAACACAAGATTGGAACTAGACCCTTATGGCGCCCCAAACTACTGCACAATGCAGACGGGACTACTAACAGAGGGGGCATAGTGGATACGTACACAGACTTGGAGGTAACGACAGGAGACGTCACTCAAACCCTTAGATTCTATGTGGCGGACATGGGAAAAGACCAAATGGTATTGGGATATCCCTGGTTCGTCGCTGCAAACCCAAAGCCAAACTGGGCACAAGGGACACTGGATGCGGCAGTTATCATCAAAACTGCTGGAGCCGCAGCCCCAAAAGCGAGTAAAGAAGTCGAAGTGGCGGGGCTAAAGACAGTGACCGTCCGAAATCGCCCCTGGCTCAAGAAAGGGGAAGGCGTCCACCTCCAGTGAAGGAAGACTACCATCGCACAGCAACTGGCAGAATGAGCACATGATAAAATCAAGAAGGAATGGAGGGAAGTGGTCCCTAAGGCGTACTGGGACTATGCCAAGGTCTTTAGCGAACAAGAAGCACAAAAATTCCCCCCCCCTAGACCTTGGGATCATGCCATCGAACTCCTCCCCACTGCACCCGCAACTTTGGACTGCAAAGTGTACCCACTTACCAGAGATGAAGACAAGGCGCAGAACACGTTCATAAAAGAACACTTAGAAAAAGGGACCATTCGAGAGTCCAAATCGCCATATGTGTTCCCTTGGTTCTTCATAACGAAGAAGGACGGGTCAAAAAGGCCCATCATTGACTATAGACAACTCAACAAACACACTAAACGAAACAACTACCCCCTCCCACTTATAGACGAACTCTTCGACCACCTGAACCTCCACCCAGACCGCCCATCGGAGCTATACACGAAACTAGATGTCCGATGGGGGTACCACAACGTCAGGATTAAGGAAGGGGACGAATGGAAGGCAGCATTCAAGACGTCTAAAGGATCTTTTGAACCCCTCGTCATGTTCTTTGGCCTCACCAACTCCCCTGCCACCTTCCAAGCGATGATGAACCACTTGTTCAGAGAACACATCGCCGCTGGACATGTGACAGTGTACATGGACGACATCCTCATCCATACGCCCAATTCCATAGGGTTCCACAGGCGAAGAGTCAGAGAGGTACTCCAAACTCTACAAGACAACGAACTCTACCTCAAACCCAGCAAATGCATCTTCGAAGTACCGGAGGTGGAGTACCTAGGCATGATAGTCCGACCAGGAGGCGTCGCCATGGACCCTGTCAAGGTAGAAGGGATCAAGAACTGGAAACAGCCGCGCAGCCTCAAAGAAGTGCGGTCCTTCCTAGGATTCCTCAACTTCTACCGAAGATACATCGCCGGGTTTAGTGCCCTAGCACGACCCTTGAACCGCTTGGTAGCAGAATTAAACAAAGGAACCAAGTTCCAGTGGCGCACTGAACATGAAGACGCATTTAAAGGGCTCATTAACAAGGTCACCATCGCCCCAGTCCTCCAACAACCAGACTTTGAAAAACCCTTTGTGGTCAACACTGACGCTTCCGGGTATGCGCTGGGAGCTGTACTACAGCAACAGGATGAGAAAGGACGCCTCAGACCCATTGCCTATCTCTCAAAAACCTTCAGTGACCAACAAAGGAACTGGGACGTCTATGACAGAGAACTCATGGCAGTTATAGAAGCCTTGAAACACTGGAGACGTTACCTACTTGGGGCCAAACACCAAGTACGTGTCAAGGCTGACCATGACAACCTTCAGTACTTCAGGAAACCCCAGGACCTAAACCGAAGGCAGGCAAGATGGATGAAGGTTATGGCAGACTACGACTTCGTCATTGACCACCAACCGGGGAAGCAGAACGTCGTGGCCGACTTCCTGTCGAGGCCCTTTGAAGAAGACGAAGGACAGCATGACAATAAGGCCACCACACTTCTACCTGAGCTACGCTTTGCAAAAATGACATTCCCTGAGGAACTAGGAGAACGTAGGGCAGTCTTAGCTAGATACCATGACCATCCCACCACTGGACACCCAGGAATCGAAAGGACGCAGACGTTATTGAAGCGAAGGTACGAAGGAGAAGGCATGGACGACTTCGCAAAAGGATACGTACAAGGCTGCGCCATCTGCCAAGCCAACAAAGTTAGAAATCACTCGAAAAAGACCCCGAACTACGCCCTAGAGGTCAAACCCGACCTAGGCCCCTTTAGAAGCGTGTCCATGGACCTCATCATGGACCTCCCCCTAAGTCATGGGTACAACGCCATCCTCACCATTGTCGATCAGGGATGCTCTAAAGCAACTAAGTTCATCCCTTGCACCACCGAGATCACAGCAGAGGGAGTGGCCAAAAGATACTTCCGCCACTTAGTGCCTTGGTTCGGACTCCCCACTCGGATTATATCGGACAGGGACCCTAGGTTTACATCCCACTTCGCCAAAAACCTCTGTCGCCTCATGGGGATCGACCAAAACATCTCCACAGCTTATCACCCTCAGACGGATGGACAGACCGAGAGGATGAACCAATGGCTTGAGCAATATCTTCGCCTCTGGGTGTCAAATGAACCGGAACGATGGAGCGAGTATCTGACACTAGCAGAGTTCACACACAATACCTGGCCCCACGAGAAGACAGGATACTCCCCCCACCAACTCCTTATCGGCTACCAACCTGAAGTACAGTTCCAGAAAGGCCCATCAGACGTCCCCAAAGTCCAAGAGCGACTAGAACAAATCCAGGAAGCCAGACACAGCGCCACAAGACTCCACGAGGCAGCCAAGGAATACCAGACAAAAGCAACGTTCCAGACAGGCGACCTGGTCTGGCTCGAAGGAAAGAACCTCAAGACGCACCACCTGACCCCAAAACTAGCCCCCAGACGTCATGGCCCTTTCACAGTCACACAACACGTAGGCAAGGTGGCCTATCGTCTAGACCTCCCTTCACATTGGAAGATACACAACGTGTTCCATGTGAACCTCCTCTCTCCTTACAAGGAGACGGAGGAACACGGCGCAAACTTTGAATGCCCTCCCCCTGACTTAGTGGACAACGAGGAGGAATGGGAAGTTGAACAGGTGATCAACACGAGGCTTCTAGGGCGCAACAAACGGCGTCAATACCTGGTCAGCTGGAAAGGCTACCCACAATCGGAAAACTCATGGGTAGAAGAAGCAGACCTGCACGCAGATGACCTCATTGCAGACTTCCTTCACAGAAACCCAACTATCAAGCGCCGAGGACGTCGCTACTCTTAAGAAGGGGGTAAATTCACCATCTTTTCATCATTCCCCCACTCCTAGACACTTCCATTCACTCGAAAAACACTCCATACACACTCCCCTCCATGTCAGACATCAGCTATGGATCCCCAGAACCGCGGACCCTCACCGACCTCAACACCATTGTCCTCAGTGAACGACACTACTACGGGACCTGCTCCAGCCATGCAGGATCACCCACACCCTCCCAAATCGCACGCATCGAAGAAGGCTTCTCAGGAGACGAAGCCCAAACCACCCACACCCCCCCTACCACAGACGCCAACCCTACCCCCTCGACTGTTCATAGACGCGACGAGGGAACTCCACACTCTATCGGGGGAGCAGTATCCCTCATGGAGGAAGATCGAAGACAGCCAGATACTGACAATGCTACTACCACTACCGCCCCACCACCTTCCCAGACACAGGACCATCTTCGACCGGTTCCCCAACCACGAACAGATTCCCCCGTACAGTCATCTTCGAACAGAGCGTGGGGATCCCCCTCCTGGAACCCCCAACCCCTCCCCTTCACCACCACTGACCGCTTTACCCAGAGCGTCCTCCAAGCGACTGAGGACCTTGTCAATGACCCCAGAAACTTGGGAGAGATCCCAGAAGACGATGCGAACCGTCTCAGGGGAGAACTCGCAGAAAGACGATGGGAGACACACCCCTCCTACGACAGACGTGTCCCCATCGCCAGGATCATCGCAGCCGGAGACCTGAGCACCCTGGCATTCAACGACCTTCAAAACCACATCAGAGAGCTCAAGGCTGAAGCCAGACGACGACTGACGCATCAGAGAGCCCCCCTCTACATTGGGGGAGACGAACAGTACACTCCTGCATCCCCTGAACGCTCCCCATCTCCTGCACCACGCCCCACCATCATTGTTCCACCCATCCCAGTCCCCCCTCCACGGATCAAGACTCCTCCCCCAACCATTAACGCACCCACTAACCCTGATGCTGTCATTATAGACATCTCCGAAGAAGTAGATGAAGAAATGTCTCAGAGCCCCACTACTCCCCCTGCCTATGACGCCCTCAAGCTTGAGAGGGCAGGGAATCTTTCCCCTACACGAAACCACATCCACGACCACCCCGGCAAACCCTTCCTCACCAACTCCATCCACAACCCCTCCTATTGCACGCGCCTCATCCCAGACTCCTTAGGACGACACGAACCGGCGACCTATGTGGCCTTGGACTTTACTAACGACAACCCCCACTTGCGCCTCACAATGGGCAAAGGCCATCCTGTCTGGAGAACCCCCCTCTATGCGACAGCAGAACTAGAGCCAGGCCCAGCCATCTCAGAGGCACAACAAAGGCTGTTCGAGCAAGATGAAGGACAGGGCGGCATCCAGTTCTTCGTGGACCAGGCCCTCAAGATGCACAAAGACCCCTACCTATGAGGGGAAGTCATCCACTTCAGGAGGGCCGCGGCGCAATTCTGTGAAGCCATGGAGGAGGCCAAACACTGGGAAAGAAGGGTAATCATTGACAACAACTCCGCAGCACTAGCGCGACGTGAGGCGGGGCATTTTAGGCAGGACATGAGCGACTCCCTCAATATGTCAGGAATGGCTGCGCTCAACCACAGCCGGACCTTGGGTCCAAAGGTCGGTGAGACGTGAGTAAAGGATGAAGACGTTGATACGACAGGATTCTTCAGCTCTTGCAGGCATGCCTATTCCTGTAGAGGATACTGAAGGCCGAGAGGGTCACCGCCAATGTCAACAACGACGGTGACAAGGGACGCGGAGACGAGGGAGAGGGGCTGCGAGTGGCAAGAGACGCTTAGGCAAGTCACTCGTTATCAGGCTCTATGAGGGAAAGCATAAGATGACAAGATTAACAGTCTGGGGGCTGTTACTCGAATTCACAGGGGTTTATATATACATGGGGGTACAGGTCACGTGTCAATCAACGATGTTACGATACGTACTTGGACTTATTTTCTTTTCTTCTGACTGTGCACCTCCCCTTCCTCTGACCCCATGACTGCCCCACTTGCCGCACAGCCTTCTACATCATCATGACGTCGTTACTCCACTTCTTACTCATCCCGCTCCACACGTTACTAAGAGGCCCCACTATGACCTCATTTTGCCCGACTACGCTCCGATGACCTCATTGTACCATTAGCTATATAAACCTGTAGGATACTACCTTGTACTGCAGATTAGTCCTTCTCAATAAACAGGACTTGACATCGAACTCCTATACTGGGTGCCTGCATTCCAGTTCCTCCTCTCTACTTGTGAACCCCGAACTCTTGCTCTTAACTTGAGCATCGACCGATAGACTGCCTCTGTCAACCCAAGACGTACAAGTCGTACAGAAGGGAACGTCCTACCCTAACAAACGAACTCTAATCAACGATCAACAGGTACGTGCGTCGGTTAAGGGCAGGTTGTAAGTAAACAGACGGGTTTCAGGGTCAAGGGTTGGACTTGGGAGATCCAATGGGAAATTGCCGTGCTGCGGACTGCGGATGCTGCGGATGCTGCGGATTACATGATCGGTACTTGCCGGATGCTGCGGAGGAGCTGCGGAATGCTAAAAATAGCGACCAATGGCGGCGCAAGACCGAGGGAGCGGATGTGAAGGACTTTCATGGTAATGAGCGGATAAACCGGGATTTGCCGGTGTAGGAATGATCAGGTGATCACCAGAATCAGGTCACGTGGGTTCGTCAGGTGACTGAACAGGATGGATGCGTCACATGATGGCGCAAGGCGTCAGGTGCCGAATGGGAGGGGGGAGGTACTGGATCCCATGAGTCGGGCATCTCGGGGATTATGCCGGGATAGCCGAAGGGCTGACTGGAGGTATCGTTGGTTCGATACGGGGTGGGGGCAGAATAACCGAGGGGCGGATCGGTTAACAGAAGGTAAGCGGGAGCGGAGGCGCGTCGTGGAGCATAGAAAAGGCCCACTCCCGCAGCCTCTTCTCCACATTCATCCAACTCGCAACTGGCCATGCTTTCACCTCGTCCTACTCAGACCTCTTCTGCCCAGAAGCAGACGACGAGACGACGTGCCCGTGCTCAGACCCACTACCACACCTCCATTCTCCTGCTGAAGAAGCAGCTGAACGCAATCCACCGCGAGCATACACCCTCAACCACATCCTCTTCGAATGCCCGAGGTATACGGATCAAAGGCGCCGCTTCCTTCAAGGTGTCCACCACCCTGCCATCCTCTTCCATACAGCAGATGGAGCGAAACGCCTCTGCTCATTCCTCCACCACACCCAGGCCTTCAAAAGGCCTTTGGAGCCGGGTACTCAAGTTTTCCCCCTCCCTGACTCCCCCCCTCCACCTACCCATTCACCCAGCCCTCCTCCCCTACCCCGCACCCCTCAGAGGCCTGACCCGCCCTGAAGGGCCCATGGACCACCCGGCCTTCGTAGGCCTGGCACTACGTTACCCAAACCTTGTATTTTAAATTACCAATTGATTCAAACCATTTCCACGTATATAACCTTTCTTGTTTAGTTTACTCTAGTAGTAGACATGTTGCCTAGTTATTTACTGAGACAATAAACTGA
>QLPC01000740.1:0-13802 GCA_003314055.1 Lactifluus hygrophoroides | reverse complement strand
ATGCTCCTTCAGCCAGCAAGAGATCAAATACCTCAGGATGATCATAGGTGGAGGACACATCAAGATGGATCCCTTCAAGGTTGAGGGAGTGTGCAACTGGACTGAACCCACAAACCTCAAAGAACTGAGGGGCTTCTTAGGTTTCTGCAACTTCTATCGCGCTTTTATATTGAAATATTCGGACCTTGCAAAGCCATTGAACAAGATGACAAAGAAGGGACACCAATGGTATTGGGGCCAACCCCAACAGGATGCATTTGACGCCCTTAAAGAAGCCTGCACCACTTACCCTGTCTTGTGAACACCCAACTGGAGTAAGCCATTCATCCTAGAAACAGATGCCTCTGGCTATGCAATTGCTGCAGTCATCGGACAAGACTTTGAGGATGGGACCCACCCCATAGCGTTCTATTCCCACAGCCTTGTAGAAGCAGAACACCACTATGACATTCATGACCTTGAACTTCTCATGGTGGTCTTTGGCTTCAAACAAGGATGGGCCCTCTTCCTTGGAGCATGACACCCAATTGACATGCGGACTGACCATAAGAATTTGGAATATTTCAAGGTCCCTCAGAAAGTCACCAGCCGCCAAGCTCGCTGGTTCACATTCCTGCAAGATTTCGACTTCAAAATCTCCCACATCCCTGGCCACACCAACACACTCCCCGATATTCTTTCCCGATGTTCTGACCTTAACAAGGGGGTGATAGAGAACGAAGAACCACACATCCTCCTTCCCCCTTCCCTTTTTTCCTCTCAACCCACAACCCCTCTACACTTGTTACTTGCCAAGACCTATGTACCCAACGACCTGATCAGACGATGTGCCCTACTCCATCAGATACACAACACACCTGCAGGAGGCCACCCAGGAATCGCTAACACTTGGGACCTAGTCCGACAATGGTACGAAGGACCTAGACTTCGAGAGTTCACAGAACAATACATCAGAGGATGCACCATATGTCAAGAATCTAAGTTGCATTCTATCCCAAAAGCACCCCTCCAAAGATTTGACACTGATGTCACTGCCAGCCCCTTCCAATCTGTATCAATGGACTTGATCACCAACTTACCCCCAATTGACAAGTATGATGCCATACTCACCATTGTTGACCAGGGCTGCTCCAAAGCAGCGAGGTTCCTCCCATGCACAAAAGAAATAGATGGACCAGGTGTAGCCAAACTATACCTTCAAAACATTGTCCCCTGGTTCAGAATGCCAAAAAGAATCATTTCCAACTGAGACCCACGATTTACATCAGGGTTTTCGAAAGAAATGGCAAAAGGACTAGGGATCCATCAGAACCTGTCAACAGCTTTCCACCCCAGAACAGACAGACAGATGGAACATATGAATGTGTGGTTGGAACAATACCTTCAACCCTGGACATTGACGCAACTGACGATCTGGGCCCAGATGCTCCCTATAGCCGAGTTTGCCCATAACTCCTGGAGGCATGACGTCACCAAAGCCACACCACACGAACTCCTCATGGGGTTTAACCCCCAAGTACATATCAAGGAAATCAGCAACCAAGTCCCCACTGCGAAAGAATGGATGGAACAGATGAGAGAAGCCAGACACAATGCACAGAAATGTTTAGAACATGCACATCGATCGAGGGGAAAGCAGCCCAGAGTGTTCCAAGAGAAAGAAGAGGTCTGGCTAGAAACAACCAATCTCTGACTCGGAACACCCAAAAAACTATCCCCAAAACAAGTAGGACCCTTCAAGATATCACAGAAGGTATCCAACATTGCCTATTGGCTAGAACTACCTCCATCCATGAAGATACACAACGTGTTCCATATCAAGACCACAGTGCATGGTCCCAACTTCATGAGACCACCACCAGAAATCGAGGGAGAAGAAGAGTACAAAATTGACTTGATCATTGATGCCAGGAGGTTCAGGTGAGGCAGAAAGCTCCAATACCTTGTGTTATGGCTCACACGGGCCGTTAGCTGAGTTGGCTTTCTAAGTCGTTTATACAACAGTGTCTTGGGATATCAAGGAAGGTGCTGATGTATAGATCTGGGTTCAATAGATAACAAGCATTATCTATATAGTCGGGTGATGCACAAGTGGAGGGTGATCAGATCACGCTCCTTGAGTGGGAGATAAGATGAAGAGGATAGATAAGATAAGATGGATTTGAGCACACACTAGAGATTAGTGTTACCTTTAGGGCAGTGATCCTAAAGGTGACACCAGAAGACAAACTAGAGTGTGATTCCAAGAATGAGTTAGAACTCAAAGCTAAGACTTAAAGTCTAGCTTGAGCTCGTCTTAAATACAAGTTGTACAGTGGATCAATAAGCAAAAGTAATGCGCTTGCTAAGTGCATTAATAAGCCCATCTCTTAGTAACTACCTTACAGAACGTAGAATGGAGCTGCATAGTTTGTAAGACTGCTTGTTCAATTTCCGACACTTCTCTCCCACTAACCACCACCATCGTTTGGTTCGCCCACTTTGGTGTGGTCTAGTTTACCATAGACATACCTGAATACACCTCGTACATCTATCACCCACTCGACGCTCCATTCAACACCCGACCCCTTGCCAGATGCAAGCCGCATCTGGCTACAAATTGGACGCTCTAGTCACGAGAGTGACAGAGCCGCCTCTTCCCTCCCCCCGGGACGATACATTGACATCAACATCCCAGGGGTGGTGCCCACCCACCCATGCGATATCAAGAAACCCCTTACACTCTATGACTTCGATGGAGTGGCAAACGGGGCGGCAGCCTTTGCTGCTATGAAACGACTCGGAGACTTCTTTCTAGATGGTTTCTATACTGAACACAACTCCCCGCCCAAACCAACAGAGGAACAGGAGTTTGAAGAACCAGGGCCACCCAACCTCACAGTGTGGACTAGTCTTGCAGCGGAGCTGGTCTCCACCGTGGTAGCCAGCGTTTACAACACACACAGGAAAGACCTGCCGGGCGAAAACTGGAACCACTTTGAAAAGAAACACATTGCAGGCATGGACACGCTGCGAAACTCCTGTTCCGCCCTCCTGGCATATCTCAGGGACACCTGCAAGCTCACTAAGAGGGAAGAGGAGCCGGTAGAGTGGCAAATCTGCCTCCGGTGCCTAACCGAGACCTACTCGGACCTCAAGGAATCTGACTTCGAATCCACGGTGAAGGCATGCAGACAAGATCTAACAGCCTTACATTCTACATTGGTAAACGCGAAACTGACAGAATTGCAGTCAGAAATCAAAGACTGGGCACACGAACGCCGGATGGCATTCATCCGCATGTTGCACACATCCGTGACGAGCACGAAGTACACAGATGAAGCAATTCTTAGCACTTTCTTGCCTAATTGGGCTGAAGCAGAACCTGACAATGAGCTTCGAGCATGGATGAAAGAGGTCAAAATTAGGCTCAAGCATGCGATCCAGAAGAGGATTGCATGAGAGGAATTAGATGAGGCCCTCGAGCCACACCTCGCCGAAATGATCGATCACAGAATGCTCCAAGTGGAGGAACAGGTAACCAGGGCGAAAAGCCTCCTAGCCCAGAAGGGGCATAAGGAAGTCAAAGAAGAGCTTACCTGAGATAAAGATGCCTGGCAAGTAGAACTCAAAGCCAACCTTTTCGCAGAAGCCGAGGACCAAGTTCGTAAAGAGGTTGCAGAGTATAAGAAAAACATCAGAGAAGCAGGAGAAGCAGAGGTGATGACATACCGCAACCAGATCAAAGTCGAGACGGAGGAACACAAAGCACACCTTCTCAGTCAACAGCAACAGGCCATCAAAAAGACCCCCCTTGCCAAATCACAGACAGCTGCAAAGAAAGGGACTGTAAGATCGAACCCCTACAAGTCCACACCGATCAGATTGGTTTCAAGAAGCAGCAGGAGGACATCCTCGCCCCCTTTGTCAAGAGGAGCAACTCCGAGGCCAATCTCACGATCCAACAGCAACACAGACAACTCCCAGGAAAGGCAATTCTCACAAGAAGGGATCACGCAGCTGGTACCCTCTTACCCGATTGGGACTAACACACAGGAGGCCCTCATGGCCGTTGATATCCAAGGAGATGAACGGAAGCTGGAGGAAAGAATCAGGAGAGACATAGAAGATTACTTTGTCGGGTTCTATGAGTGGCCTAAATTTAGGACAGCGGCCCAACACGAAGACACGTACAACAGATTCCAGAGGATCTACGACCTGTTGATACTCGTGGACAAAGACAGGTCCACGCTGTACTCGCCCATGGCAGAAGACTTGAACCAGGTCAGACTCAAATTCCTAGAAGAGGAGGAACTGGCGATACGCCGCGATCAACTCTTTAATGAGGAGGAGGCCAACGCGTGTAAGAAAAAAACGGCCGCCGCAGAATCCACGAGGACAGCCCAGTCCTCTGCGGGCCCCCAAGACCTAGCACAACAAATCGTGCAAGCACTAAGTGTTTACCTCGCTCCAATTGTCACATGGCTGGAAATGCTGGAACGGCCTCAAACAGCAAAGGTTTTAGGGAAGCCGGATGAATGGCTACAGAATAGAAGACCCCCTCTCGCCCCTCCCCCTATCAAGACTAACACGAAACCTGTGGAGGTCGCGAGGAGAGAACTATACCATAACCAAGGAATCCCGGCACCCCAGGTGGCACTGAGAGTGCTGGGAGCACCGCCACCGCCCAGTGGCATACCCAGCTTCAGACCCCAACTTTACGCCCCCAACCCAATAGAGTTACACGCTCTCTTCGTACACACTATGGGTAGGCAACCCAATGGAAGCGAGATCGACTCGTTCAGGGGGAACCTGGCTACCTTTTGCCTAATGAATGGGTACTCGGACGACTATGAGTTTAATGAGGAAGATATCAGAGGTATCAGATCAACATGGCTCAATACGAGGCTTCTTGAGGAAGAAGCTGCCAAAAACGAGGCGGCAGAGATCAAAGAAATAACAGAGGGAGAATGGATTTCCATCCCAGGAAAGAAAGGTAAGAAGTCGTATGCCAATGCAATGAAGAGTGGAAGACAGGCCGCACCTGGAAACGGCCAAACCAGCAAACCATCCACGCTGCCACGCAGCGAATTACCAAGGATAGCCGCAAACAAGGGGCAACAACCACCACCCACATACAACAGAACACAGCTTAACAATATGTCACTGGAAGGTGTACAGAATGTCTACCGATTTGCGGTAGACAACAACGCCACCTTCAGTAAGGGAATCGACAAGAAACTCATCATCGACAAATACCTAGCACATCATGGACCCCCAAAGAGGAAGAGTCCCAGGGAAAAAACCCAGACTACAATCAACACGACAGAATGGACAGTGGTCGTCCCGCTGGTCCCAGGAGCACCCATAAACGCCCCCAGGGCCTTGGGAGACTCCATTGCCTGGCATATACAGCAGAACCTGGTAAGAATGAAATCCCCTTTGAACCTCCTTGCGGGAAGGTGGAGCACCCAATGAAATCCCAACTTTGTGCTAACCTTCGCAGGAAAACCAGACGCTAAGTTAGTCACTAGCCATCAGACGGTGCTTACGGCGCCCTTCCCAAGGGGCACCCTAGCACCGAAAGAGGGATACAAGAGAATCATGTTGAACAGGGTCCTCATATGCAGGGACGAGGAAACTGGGGAGGTACCAACCCAGACGGAGCTGATGGAGGAAATCTCACAGAACCCCATATTCCAAGGGGTCACCTTCATCTTCCCCCCGAAATGGTTACACACATACGACGAACCTAACGAACAAGGGGAGCTCCCGTACAAGGGATCCTTAACCTTCTCTATTTTTGATCCCGAAGGGACTGTGGCAAACAAAATTGTCAAACAGCCGCTGTACCTCTTTGGGGCAAGAACGTGGGCAAGGAAATATAATGCCAAACTCCCCTTCCACCAGTGCGAAAGATGCCATCAGGTCACGCACACGATGGAAAGATGCCCAAAGAAGCTGGAAGTACTGATCTGCTACCTATGCGGCAGACGTCATTCAGTGGCCACTCATGGACGAGACTGTCCGAATCGACTCAAGCACAAAACAGCTGGAGTGTGCAACTGCGCGATAAGGTGCATCAACTGCGCGTGCACGCCAAAAATGAAGCCGGACAGGCATCACGCGAGACAGCTAAACGTGTGCCCCCTCATAAAGAAAATGAGGTCGCCAGAGGTAGACTCAGGCGAGGATAGCGGATTGGATAGCAGCAACGACATGGACGTGACCAATGAAGTAGAATCTTCCCAAAAGACCCAGGACAGTGTCCAAACGCTGGCTCGGATCGATGACCATAACAGGGAGAAGGTTAATGTATAATATGCCCATCCAGATCTTATCGGCCAACATGCACAGGAGCAGCTAACTCCTATCCGCCTTATTGAATGACCAAAATAACTTATTTGACATCTTACTAATACAGGAACCTTGGGTGGGGACAGTTCAGATCGCAAGATCGGACGCTGATCCGCTGGGACAGGACATAATAGGAACAACTCTCAATGGAATCTGGGAGACATACTTACCAAAAACCCCCCCCGGGGAGAGGTGCCTGGTCGCGGCATACATTAGAAAGACAACGTTATGACAGGTAACAGTGTACAATGACCATGACAGCACCCTAGCAAGAAACACCACCATGGTTCTCAAAATCAAAGTCAAGAGCATGAGGGAAACCCTGGACATAATTAACATATATCACGCGGTGCCCGAATTGGGGCATGCCCTCCAGCATCTCATCGGCTCAGAAATCACGGAGGCACCAACCCTCATAATCGGAGACCTCAACACGCATTCCGTGTGGTGGTCGCTGCCAGACCAGAGACAATCACCCTGGGCGCAAATCATCGAAAATTGGATCGACACACAAGCCCTCGAAATCCTCAATCCACCACTCACGCACACCTGGGCAGGTCCAGATGGCAAAAAATCCATTATCGACCTGGCACTTGTGAATAAGGCGGCGGTAGAAGTGTTGGGGGGGGTGGAAATTTCCTTCGAAGCCTCAATGGACTCGGACCACGCCGCAGTATGCACCACATGGAACCCACTTGGGTTTAACCCCGACGAACAAAGACAGGAGCTACCAGGGTATGTCTTAGACAGGGCATTACGAGATGCGTGGGAAAAAGAGTTCTGTACAACAGTAACGCCAGAAGTCAACACGCCAGAGGAACTCACAGCCGCCTGGCACGCACTAGTAACTGACATAGATGAGACATCCAGGAAATTCTTCGACAGGAAAAGAACCCCACACCTGAGAAACACCTGCTGGTGGAACACCGCGTGTTCCAACACACTCAAAGTCCTGAAAGAAACAAAGTGAGGGACAGGAGAGCAGCGGAAAGCAAGAAAAGAGTGGCAGATGGCAGTTAAAAATGCCAAGAAAGAGTGGACCACAAAAACCTATCAAAACATCACTCTGGCCCAGGTATGGGACTGCGCAAAATGGAGACACGGGCGGAAGAAAGACAGGATACAAGCCCTCAAAGATGAGGAAGGAACAGTCTTCTTCGAGAGAGGCGATACTAGCCGACTCCTACAGCAGCAGTTCTTCACGGAACCTACGAGGGAGGCGGACCTCACAGCCTACCTTACCAAACAGCCAATACAAGCTGACTGGGAGATCAGCGAGGAAGATGTCGAAGCAGCCCTAGCGACAACAAACAACAAATCTGCGCCAGGGCCGACGAGCATTGGATACCAACTTATCAAATGGTGTATGCGCGCAAACTCCTCCAGGATCGTCACTATAGTACAGGCTGCCCTACGGCTAGGCATGCACATCTGGAAAGAAGCAACGGTGGTAGTCATCCCGAAGCCGGCGAAGCCGGACTACACAAAAGCCAAGGCATACAGGCCCATCAACCTCCTCGAATGTGTCGGAAAGTTAGTTGAAAAAATCGTGGCAAAAAAGATGGCAGAAGAAGTGGAGGAACATGGGCTCCTACCAAGAACACAATTCAGGTCGCGAAGAGCCAGCTCGGCACCAGACGCGGCCCTCCTACTTGCACACAGGGCGGAATATTGTATCAAGACAAACAACATCGGGGTGTTGGTCCTATTCGATATCGCCGGATTCTTCGACCACGTACACAGACACAGAATGGTCAGCAGATTAGAACACCTCGGGTATCCGGTGAATGTCTGTAGGTGGACCGCGGATTTCCTAGCAGGACGAAACCTTTCAATGAAGTACAATGAGGAAATGGATGATCCCTTCATAACCTCATTCAGAACCCCACAAGGGTCCCCTTTATCACCTTTCCTATTGGCATTGTATACCGCACCTATCATTAAACGTTTTCAGGAGAAATGGGAATACGCCGGTCTCAGCATGTACGTAGATGACGGCGCCATCTTCGCTGTGGGAGCAACCAGAAGATTGGCGCTGGAAGACGCAAAAAGTGCCTTTGAAGACACGCTAGAAGCCCTGAAAAATATAGGACTCTCCACGGATCAAAGCAATACAGAAGTCATTCTCTTTGGCAGGAAACACAGTGCTAGAAGCAGACGAGATCCCGCCCCACCACCAACCGAGTTTGTTTACAGGGACCCAGAAACAGGCATCACACGGGTCAGAATATCAAAGACTGTCAGATACCTTGGGTTTTTCTTCGATGAACGGCTACGATGGGACAAACACGTCAAGGTGATAACAAATCACTGTGGGCATTTTGGGATGATAGGTGTGGTTTTATGCTGATTTTATGCAAATTTTATTTCAAATGGCTCCTGGATGTAGTTATCTAGTATATTGTGAACTTATTGACAATGGAATCATTTTTCAATTGAAATATGGATACATTATAAATAAGTTTACAATATATTGGATGACTACATCTAGAAGCCATTTGAAATAAAATTTGCATAAAATCAGCATAAAATCATACCTATCATTCCAAAATGCCCACAGTGAATAGAGCTAAGTCCACGGCAAGAGGACTAGCTCTCTTAGGTAACTCAATCAAAGGCTTAGATCACCTGAGCTGGAGGCAGGTATACAACGGGGTCATAAGACCGGTCATCACGTACGGGGCCCAAGTGTGGGCCAAGAAACTGACAAAGTCTCTATTACAGGATCTGCAGGTCGCCCAAAACGAGGCCCTGCGCCACGTAAGCGGCTGTTTCAAAACCACACCGATGCTCCATGTTCACGTAGCTCTTGCAATACCTCCTATAAAGTATGTACTTGATCAACTCCGACAGGGGGCTGAGGACAGAATTAAAAAATTACCCCCAGACTCCCCTCTTACTATACCTTTCATACAAGACACGGCTTTAAAAGTAGTGCTGAGCACTGTCCCGTATATGGTATACGGCCGTATAATTATTGTGTGATACAGTTATGGGTATGCCCGTAACTGTAACCATATAGTGCCTGCCAGAACCATATACGGGACGGGACGGTGGCATATACGGCCGTCAACCGTATTATTACGGCCATTTATGGATACAAACTAGCTTTACTCTAGAGACTGCTCCTGCAGTTAGTGGTTGTACCGTGACTTGTCCACAAGCATTTGCAGGTCCAGCTGAAGACCTTCCCATCAGCATATTTCTTGTCACAATCTCGCCTCTTACATCCCTCCAAGGATTGCCTGGTAAGGGTTTCCAACTCCACTCACACTCACACCATAACCCATATCTACCACCTTTGGGAGTAGATGACACACCCGGGCCCATGTGCACTCCAAGCATACATACGCACCCTCATCGCCAGGACCCATTCGAAGCACCAACACCTCTGTTGTATCCCTCCCCTCCACGCTGCCATGTTCCCCATCAAGCCTACATACACATGGGTCAGCTCTCACATGCATACCCACTTGGTGCTTACCCCACCCTTGACAGACGTTTTACTCCCCGCGCCATGAGAGCACATATGGTGGGCGTCTATCACGAGCACGAGCACCCGTGCAAGCATGGATGCTGACCAGTGCTGGCCCATGGATTGTTTTGCGCCCCACTCTCCATGGTGCTCTCGACACTTGCACACCTCGCACATTCAAACCACACCTCTCCCCATACATCCGGTCTCTCTCACTTCATGGTCCAGTCTGGTCCACAGTGTGCCCGACTAGCCCCACCACATGCTCCACCCTGTGCGCGCAGACAACACACGTATGTCTTGGGATCGGCAGCTGCGAAAGCTCAGGAGGGCTTGGAGGGGTTATCTCCAAACACGAGTTCAGGGCTCAGGCCTCTCAGGGCTGAAGAAGTCATCATCCGAATGGATGGCAGAACGTGCCAGCCATTTCTTGTCATTTGCGACCCTGAACATGTCAAACCAGAAGTGACCGAAGTGAGTCCTGTTCTCATTGACAGGCTGCTCAACTGAAGGGCAACGCAGTGAAAAAACCTCGTAAAGAAGCTATTGCCAAAGAATGACGTGCGGTGGTGCTCCAGAGGCTCAATCGCCTCAACCTGGATGAAGCAACGTTTCCCATGAATCCATATGAGGGTCTTTTATGGATGCATGGGAAACGCTGATTATCATCCAGCCCAGCTCCTTTCACAGGGGAGTAGTGTATTTCTCATTTTTTTTTGTCGTGGGCGCAGGAAAGAGAGCATCCTTTGGTTCAAGTATAACCTTTCGATACTTCCGTCTTGTGAACTCAAGTCATTGATTATTTTATTTCCATGCAGAAATTTGCGCTCGCTTAACTGCTGTAACTTTTGGGGAGGAATAAAAGGGGGACTGCTCTTGTCTGTTCTTGTATGTGCTGTCACGAACGACAAACTCTGGCTTAAGTTTCGAATTTTGACCATGGGAAATAATCATGTAATCACCTTCCTGTTCTGGCCACGACGCGCCTCCGGCTCCGCTTATCATCTGTTAACCGATCCGACACCGGTTATTCTGTCCCCGTCCAGTATCGAACCGACGATACCTCCAGTTGCCCCCCCTGGCCTTCCCGGCCATGTCCCCGAGATGCCCGACTCATGTGTTCCAAAGCCTGGAACCTTCCCCGACTCACCTGACCCCTTGCGCCATCATGTGATTAGACCATCATGTTCCCGCACATGACCCAATCATGTGACCCAACTCCGTTGATCTCCCGATCATATCTGCGCCGGCTATAGCCGGTTTACTGTCCTTTCCTCTGGATCCGTCCCCAATCTCTCCCCTTTGCCCCGTGCCGTAATTGGACGCTATATTTAGGTTTTCCACAGCACTGCGCAGTCCGCAGTCCGCAGTCCGCAGCAGTCCCGTGATTGCTGCGCAAGTTATTAATAGAATGGTACGATACTTGGCTCTTTATATCATTGGTTACCTTTCCCACGGCCCACCCGTCCTTCTACTTACTGCCTACCCTTAACCAACGCACGTCCCCGTTTATCGTTGATTAGAGTTCGTTGATTGACACGTGACCTGTACCCCCATATGTATATAAACCCCCACGAATCCAAGGAACAGCCCCAGACTGTTCATTTCATCATTCATTCCTGATAGAGCTTGGGCATACTCGGACTCTGCCTAAGCGTCTCTTTGTCCGACCCTTCTCTCCCTCGTCTCCGTGTTCCCTTAGTCATCGGGGTCGCCGACCACAGGCGACGACTAAGATCTGTCCTTCATCGTCCTCGACCGGAATAGGCGTGCCACAGAGCCTTGAAGATCACCGTTACAACCCCCACTCCCGAATACTCACGTGCCCTCGGTGGTTCAACCGGAGGAACGGCTTGGTCGAGCAACGCCGTTCCTGACATGTGCTAGTTCAACTTTTTTTATCAATCGGACTCTTACAGTAACAATTCTCTCCAGCTTTGAGGAGCATGGCATGAGTCTGCAACATCCCATATGGATGGATCTCAATCCGCGATTGCAATGTACCTTCGACGAAGAGCCTTATGAACTTGCCACCCATACCAGAAGATGGCAAACAGCATGCTAAGACATGCGCAGACCCGATTTTCAAGGGACAAGATAATAAAGATAGGCACTTCATCCCGGCATATTCAGGAAGTTAATCTGATTTGCCAAATTGCATTCTAGGCATACACATATACACATTTGTGCCCCGATTAAGAAGGGGTTGAGCAACCTTATATCCGCGGGAACAGGACCATTGGCTCTTCTAGTACGTGCATTTTGATTGTTTGCCCACTTATTTTGACTGATTCTTTCGTTTCGGTACCACTACGCAGGTCTTTCGCTGTAGGAGTTGTCAATTATTAATTCGGTTAGTTGGTTCGTTCCTTGGATCTCCTCCAAGATCGCTCTTTCTTCGAGGCGTCTGGCACACGGCATGCAGTGGTGTATCAATGGCTATTCGATCGGGATCCAAGCGGAATCCAAGTACTGGTTCTCAATCCAGGGAATTGCTCACTTTCACTCTGAGTGCCCAAGAATGTCAGGGGTGGTAGATGTGAGATTACTAGTAGGTGCCCTAACAATCGCTGACCTTGAGAAGGATAAGACCTATAGCTTCCTATCTCTTTTCCGTGGATTGTCTATACTTGCACTACTCTTTTTTCCCTTCGATTATTCATGCATATTCATGCAGTATACCATGTAATGAGCAGGCAGCACCATGTCCGATCCCCTCTAGTGTCAAAAAGCAACAGATAGAGAAAAAGACACACTGGATCAACAAAGGCTTGACAAACATGTGAAATACGGCCGTATCTTGACAGTATGATACGGGGGGTAACCGTGGCGTCCCCCGTCCCGTAAAGTAGTACCCGGGAGGCCAGACGGTACGGTGACAGTGGCTGTATTACGGATACCTGTGTAGCTGTAAATACGGACACGGTGCTCACCCCTATTTAAAAGCAGTCATCCAACCAGCACTTAACATCACCACCAACATGACCTCGCTCCTCGAATCTTACATACCACCAGACCCCCATATATACAAGGGAGCATCGGTGTGGAGACATCCAAACCTCTTTCCAGAACTTAAAAAAGAACGGGACGCTGCCCTTAAGGCTCTTTTTTTCCCATCACCAGATGTGTATACTATACAATTGGACTTCCTCCCTACTCCCGACTCCCACACGGGAGCCTTCATTATCCGAGACGGCCGGGCTGTATTGGAATCAGGGTGGGCAGGAACAGACAACGCGAGGGAAGCGATCCTCCTGGTGGTGGAGAAGGGATTAGCGGCGCTAATCCAACAAGAACCCCGATCAGGTGCCAGAATCATTATACTCTCCCCATACTTACATACTTTAAATGATATGACAAGAGCTTCTCCCTGCAAGCTTCAGGGAATAGCCTTATGGATACAAGAATCGTTAACCATACTTACCATAAACCACAGGGTCGATCTACACTGGTTCTCACGCAAATGGTCTAGGAAGAAAGGGCTCAGCTCTGCAGACATCCTAGAGCAACTGGCAGTAGACGCTCAAGAAGCCACACATGACGTGCAGGCTTTCAATGCTAAAAACACGGCATTCACTCGGTGGGCAGCAGAGTATGTCCCACCCAAACCCTCCACCCTTGCCCAGTGGCAACCCACAAACCCTCCCCTGGATAGCCAGGACCATCCACCCTTCCTTCATGCAGCGCTCGATAAGGGTGACCGACATCTCATATCCACTCTCTTACAACTCTCTTCCGGTCACGCCTTCACAGCCAACTACTTGGATGTCTTCAGGGAGGGCACCGATGATCACAACATATGCCCCTGCTACGAGGCAGAAGAAAGCACGAGGCCATACCCTTATAACCCGCTACATACCATCCTCTACTGCCCACTTTTCCTGGATCAAAGGAAGAAGTGGATACCTTATCAGGACGGCCACGAGACGCTGCACTACCTTTTTCACATGCAGGAAGGAGGGGAGAACCTCGCCAACTTCCTCCAGAACAC
>QLPC01000729.1:0-14678 GCA_003314055.1 Lactifluus hygrophoroides | reverse complement strand
GACCGACCCAAAATTAAACCGGTCTAAACCCGACCACTGGTCGTGGTTTAACCCTCTCAGGACAAAGGCCAAAACCGACCCATAACTGGTCTAAACCGGTTCAAACTGTCCTATAGTAATCAGCACATGCGCCCTCCAGATTAGCTCGGATAGACTCGTAACTTTGCAAAAAGACTACTTATGGTGCTGCGATAAGATTAGATAAAGACCGGGCCGGCCGGACCGGCCGATCTCGAAAGCGTTCATGTTTCCTCCTCATGTCTCCTGCACCCTTCCATAGGTTTCTGGCACTTTCTGTCCATTTTTACATTGTTCTATAAGATTCTATAGCATACTAGATGTAATAAAATCACTCTAAACCAGGTCTAAATGTCAGTAAATGAGTTAATGAGTGATTTCTCGGTTTAGACCGATTTAGACCGGTTTTTGACGGTTCTGGTTCCGGTCTTTGGCAAATCAAGGAATCTTTGAACCGGTCCGGTTCTGGTCTATCCCTAAATAGGGCAAATAACCGAACCGAACCGAACCTTAAAACACTAGTGGAGAAGTAAAATTAAGAGTGGGAGTGGTGGGGAAAGATAGGAGTAGTGGTGGGGGATGGTGAAATAATGGTGAATTTACCCCCTTCTTAAGAGGGGCGACGGCCTCGGCGCCTAGGAATGGGGTTTCTTCGGCGAAAGGCTGCGATAAGGTCAGGTGCGTGGAGATCGACGTCATTGATCCACGAGTTTTCGGACTGTGGGTATCCCTTCCAACTGATAAGGTATTGCCATTGCTTCTTGCGCCCAAAAAGCCTCGTGTTGAGCACCTGATCCACCTCCCACCCCTCTTCGTCATTGATAAGGTCAGGAGGGGGCCGTTCAAAGTTTGCGCCATGTTCCTCCGTTTCCTTGTAAGGTGTGAGTAGGGTCACATGGAAGACGTCATGGATCTTCCAGTGTGAAGGAAGTTCTAGGCGATAGGCCACCTTGCCTACACGTTGTGTGATTTTGAAGGGTCCATGACGTCTAGGGGCTAATTTGAGGGTCGGGTGATGTGTCCTGAGGTTCTTTCCTTCAAGCCAGACCTGGTCACCTGTCTGGAACATGGTTTTGGGGTGGTACTCCTTAGCGACCTCATGTAGTCTAGTGGCGTCGTGTCTAGCCTTCTGGATTTGTTCTAGCCTCTCCTGGACCTTGGGGACAGTCGATGACTCCGTGTTGAAGCGGACTTCAGGTTGATATCCGATGAGGAGTTGGTGAGGGGAGTAGCCAGTCTTTTTGTGTGGCCAGGTGTTGTGGGTGAACTCTGCGAGTGTCAGATATTCACTCCACCTTTCCTGTTCGTTTGAGACCCATAGGCGAAGGTACTGTTCGAGCCATTGGTTCATTCTTTCGCTCTGTCCATCTGTTTGGGGGTGGTAAGCCGTAGAGATGTTCTGAGTAATTCCCATGAGGCGACAGAGTTCTTTGGCGAAGCCTGAGGTGAATCGAGGGTCTCTATCGGATATGATCCAAGTGGGGAGTCCAAACCAGGGTACTAGATGGCGAAAGTACCTCTCTGCTACCCCTTCTGCGGAGATCCCCGTGGTACAGGGGATGAACTTAGCTGCTTTAGAACATCCCTGGTCGACGATAGTTAGAATGGCGTTATACCCATGACTGAGGGGCAAGTCCATGATGAGGTCCATAGATACGCTCCTAAAGGGGCCTAAGTCGGGTTGTACATCCAGATTGTAAGTCGGTGTCTTGCGCGCCTTGGTTCTAGTCTTGGTAGCCTGACAAATTGCGCATCCTTGGACGTAGCCTTTCACAAAGTGGTCAATGTCATCGCCTTCATATCTCCGCTTCAACAATGCTTTGGTTCTGTCGATTCCTGGATGTCCTGCTGTGGGATGGTCATGGAAGCGAGCTAGGATTGCTCTGTGTTCCCCCGATTCATCTGGGAAGGTCATTTTGGCAAAGCGAAGCTTGGGTAAGAGGGTAGTGGCTTTGTTGTCATGTTGTCCTTCGTCTTCTTCGAATGGTCTCGATAGGAAATCCGCCACTACATTCTGTCTGCCTGGTTGGTGGTCGATGACGAAGTTGTAGTCAGCCATGACCTTCATCCATCTCGCCTGTCGTCGATTTAGATCTTGGGGCTTCTGGAAATATTGTAGGTTGTCGTGGTCTGCCTTGACACGCACTTGATGTTTTGCTCCCAACAGGTATCTTCTCCAGTGCTTCAGAGCTTCGATGACTGCCATGAGTTCCCGGTCATAGACGTCCCAATTCCTTTGTTGGTCGCTAAAGGTTTTGGAGAGATAGGCGATGGGTCGAAGTCTTCCTTTATCGTCCTGTTGTTGTAGAACTGCCCCTAGTGCATAACCTGAGGTGTCCGTGTTTACCACAAACGGTTTTTCGAAGTCTGGTTGTTGTAGAACTGGGGTGGTCGTGGTTCTTGTGATGAGTTCTCTGAACGCCTTCTCGTGATCTGGGTCCCAATGAAATCGGGTTCCCTTGTTCAGTTCCGCAACCAAATGGTTCAATGGCCATGCCACAGAGCTGAACCCTGTGATGTATCTCCGGTAGAAGTTGAGAAAGCCGAGGAATGAGCATACTTCCTTCAGGCTACGGGGTTGTTTCCAATTCCTGATTCCTTCCACTTTGACGGGGTCCATCACAATTCCACCGGGTTTCACTATCATCCCCAGGTATTCGACCTCTGGTACTTCGAAGGTGCATTTGCTCGGCTTGAGGTACAATTCGTTGTCTTGCAAAGTCTGGAGTACCTCTTGCACTCGGCGTCGGTGGAATTCTATGGAGTTGTGTGTATGAATGAGGATATCGTCCATGTACACCGTTACATGTCCGCTGTCGATGTGTTCTCTGAAGAGGTGATTCATCATAGCTTGGAAGGTGGCTGGCGAGTTGGTGAGTCCAAAGAACATCACCAAAGGTTCAAAGGAGCCCGAAGATGTTTTGAAGGCCGCCTTCCATTCATCTCCTTCCTTGATCCTGATGTTATTATACCCCCATCGGACATCTAGTTTCGTATAGAGCTTGGAAGGGCGGTCTGGGTGGAGGTTCAAGCGGTCAAAGAGCTCATCTATGAGGGGGAGGGGATAGTTATTGCATCATGTGTGTTTGTTGAGTTGTCGGTAGTCGATAATGGGTCTTTTCATCCCGTCCTTTTTTGTAATGAAGAATAGGGGTTCTACGTAGGGCGATTTGGATGGTCGGATGGTCCCCCTTCCTAAGTGTTCCTTTAGGAACGTGTCTTGAGCCTTGTTTTCTTCTCTGGTGAGTGGATAGGCTTTGCAATCTAAGGTTGAGGGTGCTGTCGGCAAGAGTTCGATGGCATGGTCCCAAGGTCAAGGGGGTGGGAACTTCTTTGATTCCTCGTCACTGAATACCTTCTCGAAGTTCCAGTAAGCTTTGGGGACGATATCCCTCCAATTCTTCTTCGTCTTGTCGTGAGCCTGTTCAGCTAATTGCTGGGCGATGGTAGTTCTCTTCCATTCCAGCCCTATCGTCTCTCCTTTCTTCAACCATGGTCGATTTCTGACGGTGACCGACTGTAGCCCTGCCACTTTAACTTCGTTACTGGGTGGGGGTGCCGCTGCTCCAGCTGTTTTAATAACGAGGGCGGCATCCATGGTCCCTTGGGCCCAGTTTGGTCGAGGGTTAGCCGCGATGAGCCAAGGGTATCCTAATACCATTTGGTCCTTCCCCATGTCAGCCACATAAAATCGGAGAGTGTGAGTTACTTCCCCTGTAGTAACTTCAAGATCCACGTATTTGTCTACGATTCCTCCTTTGTTTGTTGTCCCGTCAGCATTATGTAATAGCTTAGGGTGCCACAATGGTTTTGTTCCAAGTCCATGTTCTTCAACGAACAGTTTTGAGATGAAATTGCCAGTGGCTCCACTGTCCACAAGAGCTACCAAGTCTGCCTCTTTCAACGCGGTGTGAAAACGAACCAGAAGTCGCATACTATTGAGTCTGGGTAGAAATACATCGCGTTGAAACATAGCTCAAATAAAGGTCTTCTTATTCAAGCCTTCTGAAAATCCTGCCCTCCTTCGGCACTCTCCCATCTCTTCTGTAGTTCTTCAAAGGTTGCCAAGTTGCAAGAACGCAAGTATTCAAAGACTTGGTCGGTGGAAAGGGTAGAGGATGTTGTAGTACTTCCCGAGTCACTAGTAGTATCACTAGCGTCTATTTTCGTGGCTTGCATGGTCTTGGGATGTTGTCCTTTGAACAAGGGGCAATTGCGTTTAATGTGTCCTTGTTTTTTGCACAGGAAACACCTTCCTTCAGCTTTAAGTTTCTGAGCGTTCGCTTCAGTGATGCCGCGAAGGGCATCCACCTGCATGGCATCGGGGTGGTTAGGTGGCGTCCTATACTGTCGATTGCCCTGATTTTGGAAGAATGGCCTAGGTGGTCCTCCTCTCTGTCCTCCACGTCTGAAGAAGTTCCTCTGAGGACGGTAGGGTTCTAGTTCTGAGAGCTTGGATTGTTTGTTTCGCACCAAGGTACATATCTGCTCCCAGGTGTGTATATTCACATCCGCGAGTCCAATTTCGCGGTGTAAGGCCCAAGTCAGTCCTCTTTTGAAGATGTCATGCACCGCTTCATTGTCTAAGGGGTAATTAGCCCTTCTTGCCAATGCCGCAAAGGTACTGATGTAGTGGTCAATATCTTGTCCTTGCATTTTGAGCTTTTGCAGCATCGTAGCAGCATTCGTAGCGGCATTGACATCCATCCAATCCTGTTCGAAATTGGATCTGAATTCGTCCCAAACGTTGACGTGAGGCGGGGTGGGGACGGGTCTGACTGAGATCCATTCAATCTTCTGGTGCTTCCATTCGGCGGTTGCCTGTCCTCGGATGTAGGTGAGAGCGTGCGCAACTTTTCTATAGGGATCTCTCATGACAGGAGTGTCTTCATTGGTGAATTGATAAAGGACAAGTGCCTCCATCCACGCATCTGCTAAGGGGCGTTCTCCTTCGAAGGGTGGTGGTGGACCACCTTCCATACGTCCATTTCCAGGTGGTGGCGCAACACCCTGTTGTCCTTGGACGTTTCCTCCCTGGCCTCCAGGTCCGCCAGGTCCTCCTGGTCCACCACCCGGTCCTCCTCCAGGGTTAGGGGGTGGAGCTCCGCCACTTGATCCGCCACTGCCTCCAGGTTGTCCTGAAGGTTGTATAGTACTACTGAGGGGATTAAGTGCCAAGTTGGCAGCGGTCTGGGTCTGTGTTGGAGTGATAGTAGTGGTACTGGTCATTCTGGGGTCTTCTGGGGCGTCAGAGTCGCTTTCTCGATCTTCAGGGGTGTTGGAGTCATCGGGGTCAGTACTAGCAGGTCATGGAGTGTCTTCTCCTTCCTCTAGGGCTTGTAGTAGGGGTTGAAGGTCAAGTGTTGTAAGTTCTTCGGGTTCTATCTGAAGGAGTTCCAGGTTGTAAGTATTTGGCGCAAGCCTGGTAGCTTCTCCTTCTTCGTCGTTGTTGTAATCGCCCTTGTCTTGGTGGTAGTGTTTCTCGAACTCGAACCAGAGTCCGTGGGCGAATGTGAGGGGAAATAGTCCTTCGTCAGAGAGGGTGTACCAACCACTCCACCTGACGATGTGTCCTTCGACTTTGGTTCCTTTTTCTAAGTGGTAGACGGCTCTTTGTCCTTTCCAATGTATGATTCGTCCTCTCGGGACGTCCTTTGGTCCTGCACTGAGACACAGGAAAGGGAGTGTCGGGTAAGAGGGTCTTCGTCCGAAGTCGGGGTCCCTCTGAGGTTGTTTTCCTTTCCTTGACCTCGGAGCCAGGATTGAGGTCTGTTCTAATGTCACACCTAAGTCCTAAGCGTGTCCACAAGTCTAGCAAGGACTCGGTACGTCCTCTGACTTGTCTGGTCTGTTCCAAGCGAGGTCAAGCAATAAGCTTGAGGAGCGGGGGTTCACACGATGAGAGGGATGACTTAGAAAGTATATCCACGAGGAGAACAGACCTAAGGCTACCTAGAGACATCACAAGTCCTTAAGTAGTCTACAGTATGTCTGCTGGCGCTCCTAAGGCCCTTCCAGTACGTTCCACTGCCTTCCATAGGTCTGTCCCATGATCCAGTATCTGTCGAGTCGTAAAGCCGTATCCGGTATAGTACAAAAGGCCCATATGGCCGTCGAGTCATGAGATGGGGTACGCGTCATAGTCCAGAATATGAGGTACGAAGATAGAGGGCCTAGAGCCCTTACTGAGTGGTAAGTAGTCCGTAAAATAGGTACCATAAGGGACGGGGGTCAGAAGTCCATCGGCATGTATCGTAAAGAGAAGCCCTCCGGATGCGAGGGTACAACATGTCTGAGAAAGAAAGAACAGTCTGTAGAATGTCGAGACAACGTGGCAAGGGGTAAGTGTCGTCGGCGCTCTGGTTGCCAGAATGGTGGATGCTACCATGGAGTAGGAGTTGGGAAGTGCCTTGATCAATATAAAACAAAATTGGAGATTGGTGATTTGCATATTATTGTTGGCTAGTGTCGTGCGATTGTCATTTAATTTTTGCAATTGTGGCATTATCAGCTTCGATTCATCTAGGACTGTTCCAGTCAGGGACACCCATGTATTGAATGCGGACATGCTTCCGACCCCGCCATAGACGCGTTGCAATTCAACCCACTCCGCTCTGCAATTGGCAAATGCTTGGTCATCCGCAACTGCATTCCAGACATCCTTCTGTACATAGAGTTGTAACATGCCTAATAACATTTCTTCTTCAGCTGCCCATTCATTTGGAGGTTGAGCAGGTGTATGATTCAAATGAGCGCGGAGCCCATTTAGGCGAAGGAGTGCCTGGATACGTGAAGACCAAGTCGGCCAGTTGGAGCCATCGAAGATTTCAAGGCCCGCTTGAGGTGGGAAAGTAATTTGAGGGGGCATTGCTACTTAATTCGGTTAAGTGAAATAAGCGACGATTTCTGATCTGGGTAAGAGGAGCTGTCAGACCCAGGACTGAAGATCTCAGTTGACCCGTAGTGTATCGGCTGTACGCCCTGAATCAATTGATCCAGTCCCCCGGCTTCTGCGCGCGATGCTATCTACTATCGCAACTAGTTAGCATACCGCAGTTGTTACGAGCCCAAGCGCTCAGGGGAATGACTACCCCTGCCTTGTTCTAGACCCAAAAACGGTGCTCCACTGAAGGAGTCATTGCCAACTGTTCAGTAGGCACATAGTCCCCGGGGCCTGCCACCCAGTTTCCTAATCATGGTGGTAGGGCCGCATCTGGCTTGCATCCGGCCCTTACCTCAGACCGGCACGTTTCCCCGGGAAGTAAGTAAACTACACTAAGTTAACTAATCGTGTGGGATCAGAGAAAAACTCGTGCGTGCTTCTGCGTCTCGGTACACTCCCTCGCACGGCTTGTGGGAAGTTCGGTTAGGAACCCAGCTACACTAATCCGCCAGCTCCAATGGACTGGGGAAGTCAGGTCTTAGACAATTTAAACAGAGGCTCGCCTTTTAGGGAGATAAGATAAAAGCGCGTGACTTTGATAAGGGAGCTTGTGTGTCACATTGTCCCGATACTCCACAGACTATTCTTTCTTTCCCAGACACGTTGTAACCCTTGCATTCGGAGGGCTTCTACTCTTACTCATGCCGATGGACTTCTGACCCTGTCATCCTTCTCTTCCTTTAACCACCACCATCGTTTGGTTCGCCCACCTGGTGCTGGTCTAGTTTAGCCTTACCTACGCTCAATATACATTGTACACCTCCTACCTTGCCTCCTCCCGCTCCTCCCGACTCCATGGAGTCTGCCGACCCCGTTGTCGACGCTCTGTTCCCTGACCCTGAGAGAGAGTTGCTGGGCGACTCTTCCTCCTACTCCTACCGCAACAACGCTCTCATCGCCGCTGCCCTTGCCCCTCCCGACCCACTTCCCCCCAGTCGTCGTGACATCTCGGACGTTGCGAGCATTGTCCCCTCCCACCCCTGTGACGTCCACGTCCTCCTCACCCTCCACGACTTCCAGGATGACCAACCGGGTGCGGCGGAATATGCCTCGCTCCGTCGCCTTCGTGACACCCTTCTCACCGGTTTCCACACCGAGAACAATAACGTTTCCCCGTTTGACCAACAGGAAGTGGAGCCCCACGGGCCCCTTGACCTCGACACCTACATGCATGTGTGTTACGATACGTATTTGGACTTACTTTCTTTTCTTCTGACTGTGCACCCTCCACTCCACTTGACCCCATGACTACTCCACTTACCGCACAGCCTCCTTCATCATCATGACGTCGTGTACTCCACTATGACCTCACTTGACTCCACTACACCCGATGACATCACTGTACTTTTAGCTATATATACTCGTAGGGAACCACCTTGTACTGCAGATTAGTCCTTCTCAATAAACAGGACTTGTTACTCGAACTCCTATACTGGGTGCCTGCATTCCAGTCTCCCCTCTTATCTTGTGAACCACCCGAACTCTTGCTCTTAACTTGAGCATCGAACGATAAACTTGTCTCTGCCAACACCAGAAGTACAAGTCGTACAGAAGGGAACGTCCTACCCTAACAATGTGACCACGGAGGTCCTTTGTGCCAGTGTGAAGGGCATCGCCTCCATGCACGCCAAGGACGGCGACTCGCCCCAGAATCATTTCACCAAGCACGAGATGCGTGCCCTCCCCACCCTTCGATCAGCCTGTGTTGCCATGCTGGACTTCATCAAAGACACGAGGGAGATGGTCGACAAGAAGCTCGCCCCCGGTGACTGGCAGACATGTGTACGTTGCCTCAGAGAGTCCAACGGTGTCCTCCCACCCACCGAATAGGACAGCGTGATGAAGACTTGCGGGCAAGATATCGACGCCCTGCACAAGACCATTGTCAATGGAGAGAATTGTCGCCTCACCTTGGAGGTCGGCGAATGGTATGATTGTAAGCGCCAGAGCCTTGTTTCGCTCCTTAGGCGCTCTTTGAACGAGTCCATTGATTCCGGGGACATCCTGGATGTGGTGTTCCCCTCATGGGAGAAAACTAACCCCCCTGACCCCTCCCAACTAGTGTGGATCGACAACTTGCGTGCCCAATTCGTCCTCGCGCTCGAAAAACGCGTTGCCCACGAAGCCTGCGACATCGTGATCAAGCCGCACGTCGAGGAGATTATGCTCGCCACGTCCACCAAGGCGGAACAGTTCCTCGACATGGAGGAAGATGAACTTGTGCGTGACACCCATGCCAAGATCGAGGCATCTGTCCTCGCCGACCACGACGCGTGGCAAGCGCAGTTCCACGCCCAGGTCTTTGAGGAGGCCAAACAATCCGTCCTCCGCGACTTGGAGGCCAAGAAGGCTGAGTATATTGCTGAGGCTGACGCGAAATACCTCATCTTTAGAAACAAGACCAAGGCCGAGACGGAGCAGCTCAAAGCAAACGTGGTCTCCGCGGCCGAGGGAGCGATCCGTGCGGTCCCCCTCAAGAAGAACGCAACCAAGGTGAAGAAGGGCAAGGCGCGCCAAGCCGCGGACCCTTACAGATCCCACGCCCCTTCTCGTGCCTCGTCGCACGCCTCCCGGGCCCCCAGCCCCGTTACCCCACCCACCGCCAAGCTGACCAAGACGTTGTTTTCGGAGATGGAGCTTGCCCAGCCGACGCCCTCCCTCCCCCTTGGCCCCGCGCTATCGCATAACCTTCTTACCACCCCGTCGGGGGATGTCCTCGACGGTATGCCCTTGGGGGAGAAGGAGAAGGTGGAGGAAAGGCTGATGGGCGAGGTGCGCAATCACTTTGACTCTCTTTACATCCGCCCCCTCGACTTTTCCAACTCCGACATCGACGCCGCCTTCCAACGGTACCTCGTCATCTACGACACCGTCATCTACCTCCCGGACGACTGTGACGACTGCTACGTCCCTACTCCGGAGGAGCTCCACTGCGTCTTCGAGGAGTTCTCCGACTCGGAGTGGGTCATCGCCGGCATGCGCGCCAAGGAGGTGGAAGAGGCCTCCCAGCCCATGCAGCTCATCCACGACGACGAACCCCCGGCCCCCTCGGCCAACACCACCACCTCCACCACCGCGGTCGTCAACGCGCCGCAAATGCACGCAGACCCGATGGCCCAGATGTTCATGCACATTGCGGGCCTCCTCGAATCCAAGCTCGGGGTCGTTGGGGATGCGCTCTCCCACATATCCACCTGCCTCGACCAGTTTGACGCCCACCTTAAGTCGGTCGAACACCCCACCGTTCCTCCCCCACCTCCCCCCGCGGCCGCTCCCAAGAAGCACCTGGTCCCCTCCATGTCGAACATTGCCCCCGGGGTCTCGCCGAACTTGAGGGCCATCATTGATGAGGCTGTTGGCCGTCGGGATGCCGCCAAGGCCGCGAAGGGCAAAGGTAAGGATGGGTCCCTCGCCTCTCGCCCTGCCACATGCCAGGTCCCTCGGGACCCCCCCGGGCCCACTGCCCAAAAACCTACCGCGATGACCCCCCTTGCATTACCGCCGGTCGCGCCGGCATTGCCTGTGGGGCGAGGGCAAGGAGTTGAAACCCCAGCTGTGGACGCACCTTCCCTTAACCGGGGGGCCGCAGTTGAAATGGGACACCAACGGGGGGTGACAGGGGAGGGGAGATACTCTCCTTCCAAGCCTCAGCCACCGCCACGTGCCCCTGTGCCGACGACGCTTTCTGACAATGCCCAATTGTTGCTGGTAGACCTGCAGGACGGTGTGGCGTCTGTGGATGCTGGCCCCGACGTGTTCACAGCTTTTTTGGGCCGCTCTGGTGCCGCCAATGAGGTGTGGCTGCTCACTGACATTCTAGGGCATTATTATTACGACAACGTGCTGGAGTCGACACACGTCCTCAATGCCGACAACATCAAGATCGTCTATGACGCATTCCACAAGGACCTCGCTCTTATGCGCTTGATGGACGAGGATCCGCCGCGTCAGATGACTCCTTTGGCGTGGGACCCAACCCCACCCGTCATCGACCTCACGGGCCCCACTCCGCCCGCTGCCCCGCAACCTGGGGACTGGCAGGCGGTGGGCCCGCATGGCAAGACCATTCGCCCCGTTTCATACGTGAGCGCGGCCTGACCCGGGGGGGCTTCCTCTCGCCGCCGCAACCCATCGGGCACGGTCCCGCTGCCGCCCCCCTCCTCTTCCCGCCCGCCGCCCCAGCCGGAGGCGGACCGTTCGAAACTCAAGTCACCCTTCACCCGGGCGCAACTCCAGGCGATGACGCGGGACAAGGTCATCGAAAACTATCAGTTCTGCGTCAACCATTTGGCGGTCATTGGGGCAAGCGTCCCCAAGGATGCCATCATCGACAAGTTCTTGGCCCACCATGCCCTGCCAGTGCAAGCTCAGCCCAAGCCCCCCACGGTGTCCCGCCAGATGACCCTCAATACCACCGAGTGGATGGTGGTCATCCCTTCCATCCCCGGCGCCGCTCCTTCCTCCCGCCTGCGAGCGTTGGGGGCGGACATCGCTCGCCGCGTCCGACAGGACCTCACCACGGTCTGCTCAACGCTTACCCTCCTCGGCGGCCGCTGGAGCTCCCAGTCGGACCCCAACTTCGTCTTCATGTTCGCTGGTAAGCCGGACACGCAGGTGGTGATGAGCCACCAAGACATCCTGACCAAGCCGTTCCCGCGCGGCACCTTGGCGCCCAAGGACGGGTACGCGCGCCTCATGCTGAACATGGTCACCATCGTCCGGAACTTCGACGACGACTCCCTTCCTTCCAGCTCGGACCTCATCGCTGAGCTCCATCACAACCCCCTCTTCGCGGGGGTCACCTACATCTTCCCGCCCAAGTGGCTCCAGTCGTACGATGCCCGCGATGCGGCAGGGGCCCTCCCCATGAAGGGGTCCATCACCATGTCGATCTTCGACCCGACCAACACCCTGGTCAACAAGATCGTCAAGTCCCCGCCCTATATGTACAGGGCACGCACCTGGGCCCGCAAGTTCGCCTCCAAGGCGCCCTTCCGCCAGTGCGACCACTGCCACTCCCCGCCCACAGCGTGGAGCGCTGCCGCAAGGCACCCCAGGTGGTCATTTGCTTCGTCTGCAGCGGCAGGCACGAGGTGAAGGACCACCCACTCCAGTGCCCGAAGCGCACCTCCCATGCCAAGGCGGGCGTGTGCGACTGCCCCCTTCGCTGCATCAACTGCGTGGCGACCCCGAACCTTAAGGCGTCTGGCCACCACTGCCGTGAGCACGGCAAGTGCCCGTCGGCAAAGTGGCTCCGTGACCCCCGCGGCGACTCCCCCTCCCAGGGCATTGCCATCGACTCCTCCTCAGACGAGGCTCCCCCTCCTCCCAAGTACCCTCCTGCGTTCACTCGCATCGACGACGTCCCCATGCCGGACGCCCCGATCCCATCCTCTGCCCCGACGGCAGGCGCCCCTGGCTCCTGCCCGCCCTCCCAACGGGCACCCCTCCCCCCTTCCATCAACCTGGCAGGCCTCGCCCCCATCTTCGTTGACGCCATCCGCGCCTTCGTAGACGAGGATTGGTCGGCGGAAGACATCAACCGCAAGATCGCACACCACCGTGCTGGCCCCCTCGGCCGCGCGTACGCCTCGCGTCACCCGTCTTCATGAAGGGACGCCCCCCCCTTCGTATCATGTCCGTGAATGTAAACCGGAATTACACGCGGACCATCGGCTTGTTGAACGACCCGGACTCTCATGCTGACGTTCTCCTTATTCAGGAACCGAAAATTGTCCGTCTCGCCACGCTGCGCTCGGACCTTGACCCCACGGGTGTCCCCCTACGGGGCCCCAGTCTCACTTCTGCCTGGCGGGTCTTCCACCCGCCCCTGTTGACCGTTGACGAACGTTATTACGTCGTTGTTTACGTGCGGGCGGCCCTATGCCACAACGTCACAGTGGTGCATCTGACGGATCACCCTCTCGCGTCGCTGTCTTGCATGGTGATGAAGCTGTTGACATCCTCTCGGGCAACGCGAGGTGACGAAGTTCTTTATCTTTATAATATTTATCACAAGGTGCCCGCTAACGGCGGGCACGCGCTACACTCTCTCCTTTCTCACTCCCCTCCCAAGTTGGAGCCCACCCTGCTGCTAGGGGACTTCAACACGCACTCGCCACGCTGGTCCCACCCCCTGCAGACCCCTTCCCGCTGGGCGCCGGCAGTGGGCTCATGGCTTGACGACAACCTCTTGGAGGTCCTGAACGCCCCGGGCATCCCCACCTGACATGGCTACCCCCATCACTCTGTCCTCGACCTTGCGGTCACTAACACTGCTGCCACCACCTACGACGTCCTGTCCAAGCTCACCGTCTCCTTTGCAGACTCTCTCGGCTCGGACCACGCCGCACTCAACGTCCTCTGGCGCCCCTCTTCCCTCGTCCGCTCTGTCGAGAGGCAGCTCCTCTCGGGTTACGTGCTGGAGGGGTCCATGAAGCGGGCTTGGATGGATACCTTCACAGAGCTGCCCGCCTGGATCATCACCGACGTGCCGTCCCTGGAACACGCGGCTGCGCAACTCATTGCGGACATCAACGACACCTCCTCCCTGTTCTTCTCGCGTCGTCGCACGCCTCACCCCACATCCACCTGTTGGTGGAACGATTCGTGCGCAGAGGCGCTGGTCGAGCTCCGCGAGGCCGCGAACACCCCCCACCTCCCCCTTTGTCACGCTAAACCGTGACGTGACCCGATAAGGAACGGGCGTAACCCCGTGACCAAGATTCTTCCGTCGTCTTCTCATAAGTTCTACCGTATTCTGTCGTGTTCCGCGTTCGTCCGTCGCGATCCAGTGTGTGCTGGTAACTTCTATAGTCCATGTATATAAGCCCCCGTATATCAATGAACAAGCCTTAAGCTTGTTCTCCTGTGAATCTATCGGGTTTCAGTGAACTTGCTCCTAGAACAGCTTGGCCCTCTGGTAGACAAAGGGGCCTCTTATCTCAAAGACACTGTGCTTGTATAGAAGCCAGACTTGTACCTCGAAACACGAACGAATCCTGACACGCATCACCCGAGGCGTGACATTAGAACAAGCTTTCAACACCCCGAAACGAAAAAACCGAGCACCGCGATGACGACGGTTAGCCGCGATTGGCGTATTATACGCCTCGATAATAAACAGTATACCGAGCTCGAACTTGCGTCGGTCACCCTACCTTTCGAACTCAAACCTGAACAAGAGAACCTCGTTCCTCTCCAATTCCGACGCGAGACACAGCATGATGAGATCATTATTTTTCATCTCACACCCGAAACCGACCAAGCCCCGTGGATCGGCTACTACGTGTATCACAACAATGCAAAGCTCGCCGTCTCAAACCTCTTCGGTGTCTGGTTTGAACTGCGACGCAGGGAGAATACATGGGAGGCATATCGTGTCCTACGAGAATCCTTCCACCCGAAACACTCCCCGCTGAAGGGGATCGATCTCGCGAAACTGACGGCATCGGGGGAACCCGTTCCCGGGCCAGTATCCCATCACCCATCCCGAGAACACTCCCGCGCCGTAAGCCGCGCAGAGCTGATCGAGGTCCACGAACGGCCCGAGGGCGACGAGGGGATGGGCGTGCCGTCCTCGCGAACCGAACGAGGAGGGCCACGCCGCCCACGAGGCACCGGCGATGACCCGTTCGGTATTGAAGACGTCAACGAAGACAACGAGCCAAGAAGGGACAAAAACGTCAGATTAGAAGGGATCCCACCCGACAGATAC